>JASVEL010010022.1:0-150081 GCA_032618575.1 Nicotiana noctiflora
GTGAAAACCCTTCAGGGCACTACAAGTCGACTGAGGATTGTGGATCAAATAGGACAATTGAAGCGCTGAAGCCCAGTTTCACAGCGAAGAGGTACAACAAGAGTCGAATATTAGACTTTCTTGAGAGATTAGGCCACTCAGTCCAAAGGTGCATGTCATGGTCATTAGAGTTGGTATCCACATCTGATACGTTTCAACTTTGTAATTTTCTTGTCAAGTATCATCTCTTTCCCTTGTCCCTTATTTTGTTCCTCTCGTTTTGTTAGTGTCACGACCCTAGTTCACCAATCGTGAACATGTCATGACGGCACCCAGTCCCCACGACTAGGTAAGCCTAACACTTTGCGGAATGTACAAGTTTATGAACTTTAAACAAGAAATAGCGGAAAATGATATAAATAGGAATGTAATCCATGCCGCTTGGCACATACACTCGTCAACACACTGCATAAAAGTACCACCAAGACCCGGAATCCCACGGTAACACAGACTAAAAGAAATACAACTGTGGCTCTATGTGTAAAGAGTATCTAAAACAACAAAATGAAGGAAAACATCTACTAGAACTATCAGAATAGAAGGAGGGCCTCCGGATCCGCGGACGTAGCAGATCATACCTCGAGGTCTCCGAATGTGCTGCTGAATCACCTAGGATGAGCCTGTCCTGATGTACCTGGATCTGCACAACAAAAGTGTGCAGAAGAGTAGCATGAGTACACCACGGCGGTACTCGGTAAGTGCCAAGCCTAACCTCGATGGAGTAGTGACGAGGAAGGTCAGGGCCCTACTGAGAAACAATAATAATATGATGATAACAAAATAAACAGTTTAACAGATAACAACAAAATTTCCAAAATAACAACATTTACGATGTTTACTGAAACTGTCTACAATCAAGCTAATAACAAATAACCAACTCAAATAAACAAATCCAGGATCCGTGGGAATTGAACCCACAGTCCCATTCTCAGTACCCCTGGGTCTCCGGGAATCGAACCCGCAGCCCATGTCTCAATAATATCTCAATAACTCAGGATCTCCGGAATCGAACCCGCAGTCCCTACCAATAAGTCAGGATCTCGAGAATCGAACCCGTAGTCCTCATTTCAATAATCTCAGGATCTCGGGAATCGAACCCGTAGTCCACATTTCAATAATCTCAGGATCTCGGGAATCGAACCCGTAGTCCACATTTCAATAATATCAGGATCTCGGGAATCGAACCCGTAGTCCACATTTCAATAATATCAGGATCTCGGGAATCGAACCCGTAGTCCACATTTCAATAATATCAGGATCTCGGGAATCGAACCCGTAGTCCACATTTCAATAATATCAGGATCTCGGGAATCGAACCCGTAGTCCACATTTCAATAATATCAGGATCTCGGGAATCGAACCCGTAGTCCACATTTCAATAATATCAGGATCTCGGGAATCGAACCCGTAGTCCACATTTCAATAATATCAGGATCTCGGGAATCGAACCCGTAGTCCACATTTCAATAATATCGGGATCTCGGGAATCGAACCCGTAGTCCACATTTCAATAATATCAGGATCTCGGGAATCGAACCCGTAGTCCACATTTCAATAATATCAGGATCTCGGGAATCGAACCCGTAGTCCACATTTCAATAATATCGGGATCTCGGGAATCGAACCCGTAGTCCACATTTCAATAATATCAGGATCTCGGGAATCGAACCCGTAGTCCACATTTCAATAACATCAGGATCTCGGGAATCGAACCCGTAGTCCACATTTCAATAATATCAGGATCTCGGGAATCGAACCCGTAGTCCACATTTCAATAATATCAGGATCTCGGGAATCGAACCCGTAGTCCATATCATTATCACTCCGGGTCTCTGGGAATCGAACCCACATCCCTGGGATCTCCGGGAATTGAACCCGCAGTCCACAAACACAGCAAGTAAAGGAAATGCACAGAGGGAGGCATAATATGCTTAACGATAACTTCGCCGATGAACAGCGCCAGCGATTTACCAAGGAAACTCAAGTAAGTCAATTAAACAACTAGACAGTTAGATTCTATCTAATCATGCTCTTATAACCACTACCGGGTAAAAATATCAAATTAACAGCCAAAGACAGGAATATCGCTCGTCAAACTTTTTAAATAAAGTACGTGTTCAACAACCAGCGCATGTACGCGCCCGTCACCTCGCGTACAAGGCATTAAAACTATCACATAATATCCTAGGGGTAAAAATTTCCCCCACACGAGGTTAGACAAGCCACTTACCTCAATTCCGGTACAAAACCGCTAAGAAACAACCCTCTTGCCGCGAATGTCGGCCTCCACAAGTGTAGTATCTGATAAAAATCAATAAAATCACATCAACATAGGCCAATTGGGCATTATCCAATCAAATTAACTCAAAATACACCAAAACCCACAAGTTGCCAAAACCCGACTTCCGATACGCTTATCGAAAAATCACGAAAATTATATATTCGGGTTCCTTATCTCAATACGAGTCCGTGCATATAAAATTTATCGAAATCGGACTCCGTTTGCCCGTTCAAATCAAAGATTTTCTAACATTTAGGCCTAGGGCTCAAACCCAACTTTAATCTTCCAATTTCAGTGAAATAATCATGGATTTCATGATAAACCAACGAATTAAGGTTAGGAAACTTACCCCCGATGATTTCCCGGTGATATCCCAGCGTTTCCCCTTCAATTCCCTCTCCTTGGAGCTCAAAAATGGCGTTTTTGGTTTATGGTTCGCGGCTGAAATGTTTCTGGACTTAAGTCACTGCCAGACATGTTTACTCTATGCGATCGCATGATACCTGTTGCGATCGCATAGCACAAATTTTGACCTCCGCCAGACTACTCTATGCGATCGCATAGACCTCACTGCGATCGCAATGCTTACCGAAATATAACTATGCGATCGCATGCCCTGCTCCGCGATCGCATAGAACAAAAGCTGGACCTGGGACCCCTCTTCTCTATACACTATGCGATCGCATAGGACTGTACGCGATCGCATAGAACAACTTTCCAGAACTATGCGATCGCATATCCATTCCCGCGATCGCATAGAACAAATTTCCAGAACTATGCGATCGCATATCCATTCCCGCGATCGCATAGAACAAATTCTTGGCCTCTCCAAAACCTTCTATGCGATCGCATTAGCCCATTGCGATCGCATAGAGCATTCGTCTGCAGCACACACCAGCAGTTATCAGCATTTCCAAAATGCATGAATTAGCCCGATTGGACCCCCGGATTCATCCCGAGACCCCCGGATCCCAACGAAAACCACCAACCTATTCCAAAACATGATACGAACTTATTCTAATCATCAAAACACGTCTAACAACATCAAAATCCATAATTCACATCGAATTCAAGCCTAAATTTCTTAAAACTTTCCGAATTGCACATTCGATCTAAAACCCGACCAAACGACGTCCGAATGACCTGAAAATTTGCGAACATATCCAAAATCACATAACGAAGCTACAGGAATTGTCGGAATTCCATTCCGACCCCGGATCAAAATCTCACCTATCGTTCGGATTCGCCAAAATTTCAACCTTCGGCATTTCAAGCCTAATTGAGCTACGGACCTCCAAAATACATTCCGAACGCGCTCCTAACCCCGAAATCACCTAACGGAGCTAATGGAACCATCGGATTTCCGTTCCGAGATCGTCTTAACACTATTCCGACTACGGACCGTTTTCCTAGCTTCAAAGCTCTTATTTAGGGACTAAGTGTCCCAAAATGCTCAAATTTTCAGAACCGACTCTCCCGGCAACCCAAAATGGCAGAAATGAACTTAGGGGAACAGTTAAGTTAAGGATTGGGGCGTAATTTTCTAAAACGACCGGTCGGGTCGTTACAGTTAGAGTCCCTTCTTGAGTCTGTTTTGTCAGAACAAGTGAGAAATGGCTTTAAAATTTGCCACCAGCTTTCCAATTGCACAAAGCGGAGTTTGGCCATGCACATCACAATTGACATGGTTTTGAAGTATGGTGATAATTGAGGTTCAGGCAATTGAGTGGATCTTGAATTTTGAGAAGATACAAAGATTCAGCACCTCACAAAATAAAAACACAATGCAACAAGTGAATATGAGAGATCCAAGTCAGAGGTTTTGTGGTCTAATTCCAATCAAAAGGTCAAACAACTCTTTGCTAGCCTGAAGCATCTAATCAAAATGAAGCATGGCAATGGCAGAAGCAGACACTCAACAATAATGCCACAAACTAACCACCACATTTTCAAACTAACAAGATTTTATTTGTCTGAAGCAGGAGCAAAAAATTTTTTTTAAGTCCACAGGTACCTCCTATGGGAAAAGCATTGTTCATGGAGCAAAATTAAATTCAGAATCATCCAAGATGGGAGCGTGGCTCATGGGATTTAATTTTTGAATTTTCAGGACCCTCCTGGATAATGGGATTTAATTTTAAGTTTTCAGGACCCTCCTGGATAATGGGATTTTAATTTTAAGTTTTCAGGACCCTCCTGGATAATGGGATTTAGTTTTAAGTTTTCAGGACCCTCCTGGATAATGGGATTTAATTTTAGAATTTTCAGGACCCTCCTGGATAATGGGATTTAGTTTTAAGTTTTCAGGACCCTCCTGGATAATGGGATTTAATTTTAAGTTTTCAGGACCCTCCTGCATAATGGGATTTAGTTTTAGAATTTTCAGGACCCTCCTGGATAATGGGATTTAGTTTTAAGTTTTCAGGACCCTCCTGGATAATGGGATTTAATTTTAAGTTTTCGGGACCCTCCTGGATAATGGGATTTAGTTTTAAGTTTTCAGGACCCTCCTGGATAATGGGATTTAATTTTAAGTTTTCGGGACCCTCCTGGATAATGGGATTTAGTTTTAAGTTTTCAGGACCCTCCTGGATAATGGGATTTAGTTTTAAGTTTTCAGGACCCTCCTGGATAATGGGATTTAGTTTTAGGTTTTCAGGACCCTCCTGGATAATGGGATTTAGTTTTAAGTTTTCAGGACCCTCCTGGATAATGGGATTTAGTTTTAGATTTTTCAGGACCCTCCTGGATAATGGGATTTAGTTTTAAAAGTCCTCAGGACCCTCCTGGATAATGGGATTTAGTTTTAGAATTTTCAGGACCCTCCTAGATAATGGGATTTAATTTTTGAATTTTCAGGACCCTCCTGGATAATGGGATTTAGTTTTAAGTTTTGAGGACCCTCCTGGATAATGGGATTTAATTTTAAGTTTTCAGGACCCTCCTGGATAATGGGATTTAGTTTTAAGTTTTCGGGACCCTCCTGGATAATGGGATTTAATTTTAAGTTTTCAGGACCCTCCTGGATAATGGGATTTAATTTTAAGTTTTCAGGACCCTCCTGGATAATGGGATTTAATTTTAAGTTTTCAGGACCCTCCTGGATAATGGGATTTAATTTTAAGTTTTCAGGACCCTCCTGGATAATGGGATTTAATTTTAAGTTTTCAGGACCCTCCTGCATAATGGGATTTAGTTTTAGAATTTTCAGGACCCTCCTGGATAATGGGATTTAGTTTTAAGTTTTCAGGACCCTCCTGGATAATGGGATTTAATTTTAAGTTTTCGGGACCCTCCTGGATAATGGGATTTAGTTTTAAGTTTTCAGGACCCTCCTGGATAATGGGATTTAATTTTAAGTTTTGAGGACCCTCCTGGATAATGGGATTTAGTTTTAAGTTTTCAGGACCCTCCTGGATAATGGGATTTAGTTTTAAGTTTTCAGGACCCTCCTGGATAATGAGATTTAGTTTTAAGTTTTCAGGACCCTCCTGGATAATGGGATTTTAATTTTTAGTTTGCAGGACCCTCCTGGATAATGGGATTTAGTTTTAAGTTTTCAGGACCCTCCTGGATAATGGGATTTTAATTTTTAGTTTTCGGGACCCTCCTGGATAATGGGATTTTAATTTTAAGTTTTCAGGACCCTCCTGGATAATGGGATTTAGTTTTAAGTTTCCAGGACCCTCCTGGATAATGGGATTTAATTTTTGAATTTTCAGGACCCTCCCGGATAATGGGATTTAATTTTAAGTTTTCAGGACCCTCCTGGATAATGGGATTTAATTTTAAGTTTTCAGGACCCTCCTGGATAATGGGATTTAATTTTAAGTTTTCGGGACCCTCCTGGATAATGGGATTTAGTTTTAAGTTTTCAGGACCCTCCTGGATAATGGGATTTAGTTTTAAGTTTTCAGGACCCTCCTGGATAATGGGATTTAGTTTTTGAATTTTCAGGACCCTCCTGGATAATGGGATTTAGTTTTAGAATTCTTAGGACCCTCCTGGATAATGGGATTTAATTTTAGAATTTTCAGGACCCGCCTGGATAATGGGATTTAATTTTGAAATTCTCAGGACCCTCCTGGATAATGGGATTTAATTTTAGAATTTTGAGAGCTTTGTAGGTAGCATGATCCAATTAACATTCACATTTATGCCCCAATCCCATACTGGGGCAGGAAAAAATTTCTTTTGTTTTGTCTGTTTTGTTGTAATGTTAGGCGCCCACCTGGACAACGAGGGAAATCATTTTCAGAAATCAGTTCATGCTGAAGTAGCAGAAGCTCGCGGCAAGAATGAGAGTCAATAATCTAAGGTGATCAACATAAGGAATTTCAATCCAGAATAGAAAGAAAAAAAAAAGGAAAAACAAAAAAAAAAGAAAAAAGAAAAGGGAGGTGAGTCCAAAATGCAGAGGCCGAGACAAGAGGTGGATCGCTCAATACATGACTAAAGTCACAAGCATTGTATGTCCAGTTTTGATCCGAAAAGCAGAAGAAAAGGAACTAACACCTACATCTAGCGAGCATCAAGGTTCAGATCTAAAGTCTGCATGAAGAAACATTCAAGAATCAAGATCAATCTTCAGAAGACTTAGAGATAGGAATTTTGTAACTCATAGTTAATAGGTTTAGTTAGTCTTTTTCATTTTCTGATTTTGATGTAATGGCTGGAACCGTGAACCGGAACCTCGACGGCACTCGACTCGACTCTCCACCTCGGTACACTCCATCGTCTCATTCACTTCTGAACTACACGTGGCCTGATTCCTCTATAGCCGAGGATATGTAGGCAGCTCAGATACCAGAGCTCGGTCACATTCTCTTTTCTTCTAGTTGGTCTTTTAAATAAGGGTCAGGTCAAAAATCATGTCTAGTCGTTTTTTGTCTGAAAATACTTTGTATTTTCAGTCAAAGAGGGGCAGCTGTAGACACGTAATTTTTGACCATCCCCGAAATTTTACCTGTTTTAGCGTAGAATATTAATTTAGGTCTCATATAGCTATTTACACTAATTTTAACTCTTTTACATTATTTTTATCATAAAATTGAAAAATACAAAAAAATAGTTTCATATTATATATATATAATTTAGTTGAATTAATTAAATTAATTTTTGCATTACATAATATATATATCTTATGTTAAAAGTAATTTAATTAAGACTTGGGTATTTGTTTTTAACCCAATGTTAAGGCCCAAATCTAAGGCCCAAACACCTAAAACCCATAACCCCTTCTCTTCTTGAATAATCTAAAAAAAAAGACAAAAAAAAAAAGAGAAAAAGCTAGAAAACAACCCCTACAGCCGCCCAAGCCATCTCTTCTTCACCAGCGAACAAAAAAAAAACCTAGACCTAAGAGACTACCCCAGCCGCCCACCTTGTCTTCTTCATAACATTAGACAAAAGAAAAAACCCTAGCACTGAAGAAGAAGGCCAGCCGCCATCAGCACACAGGCCCAAGCCTTCTCCCACCATAACCTTTTCTTCTTGAGGACAAAAAAAAAAACAACAACCAGCGGCCAGCCCTGAACAGAGAAACCAGCCGCCGCCGGTCGTCCAACCATCCAACGCCATAACCTGCCGCCAGTCCCTCCATTTCAGCCATAACCCGCCACCCCTCAACCAAAACCTCGCCGGAATTCCTTCGTAACTGCTACCAAACTGGCCGAAAGTCCAGCAATATCAGTTTCTGCCCGAGGAGCTCGAGATGTCCGTTGAGGTCTCGCTGAAGATCTGGAACTTCATTCATCTTGTCGCTTCTTGTGTCTTGTTCGAGTTCAAATTTTTGTCGTTTGCCACTCCATTATGATTGTGTAATTGTTGAGAATTTCAGTTAAATGAAGCTTTAAATTCTGATGCTATGAAATGCTGATTCGTTCGCTCACTGTTGGATTCGGTTCGTCTATGCTTCGTTGCCATTAATTTCGATTAGCATCGTTTGAACCGGTGACTGAATAGTTAGCATTTTGTTTCGCCACTGTTTCTTTTTCTCCGGTTAAAATTTCAGCAAGCTCGAACTCTAAGCTTTTCAGCTTTCCGGTAACAATTCGTATCCTGTTCGAGGTCTTTTCCAGTCCGGGTTTAGACTCATATACATTGCTGCTTTGAGGATTCTGTTGGTTTCATCGTGATTAAGCTTAACCGGACTGTTTGGCTGTGATTCCGATTCGAACTTTATTGCCGTTCAAATTGAAAGTAGCATTGGTGCTTTCATTTCCGATGAGTTTCCGTCCGCGGTTCGATATATCTTGAGTACAAAGCAGTGACATAAACAAATTTCAGTTATATCGGGGTTTATTTCTCACCCTTCTTTTCAATTATGTGTGCCTTTACCATTATTTTGATGATTTGAAGTCATCTGATGTGTGAGATTACATGGACATCTGTTTCATGGGATTCTTAGTGTTTCCAAATGCATTTTGTTTAGTTTTAAGGGTCACTACTGAATCTTTAGACTCTTAGTAAGCCTAGCTATGAGAACTCATTAGTTTTAAGGGTTACTGCTGAATCTTTAGACTCTTAATAAGCCTAGCTAAGAGGATTGAAATGAGTCGTGGGTTGGCAAACCTTGCAAAAGAAATTTTGGTCAAGATTAGTGAAATGGCTTTTGACGTGGTATTGGAATTAAAAATAAACAGAACTGAGATTTGAATACTATATGTTTATTCATTTATCCGTTAGGAGCATGACTAGGCCGATCACAATTGGGTAGGTAAGCTTTAGGATTTTGTTTGTTCCGAGGTAAGAGGTCGTTCCCTTAGTCAAATTTATCGGGGGAATGCCCCGAGGAATTTGTATATATTATTATTCAGGGTATGCCCCGAAGAACCATGTAAATATTTTGTAGGTCGTGGCGAACATCGTTGAAGAAGTAATGTAGGATAATTTAGAATTTTAGTTTTTCTTTTTCCCTTTTATTAGGTGGGGATGACCTCGAACCTCTTGTGTGTTTATTCTATTTTTCTATGTGTTTTACCTCAATTTGAATGTTTTGAGAGCCAACTTGATCGAGTACGCAACCGTGACCTTCACGGGACTTGGGGAATGCCTAACACCTTCTCCTCGAGTCAAATGAACCCCTTACCCGAATCTCTGGTGCAGACTTAGTTTTGAAGTTTAAAGTGTTTTAAAGAAAAATTATTTTAAAAACGGTGGCCTGGCACACCGAAACCAATGTCAGGTGGCGACTCTGAGTTAGTTTCTTTTAAACACGCATTTTTGTCACTTTCAAAATTGAAAAACCCTTTTCAAGCTTTTTTTACTAAAATCTTTTTATTTATTTAAGAGGGTTTAGTAGAAAGGTTTGGTTTGGTTAAAAAAAAGGGGTGTGACATGGCCCGTCCCATTTAAATTGACGCGGGACGGGACGGGACACGGGGGTCGGCCCGTCCCGTTGGACAATCAAACCTAACATTGAGAATTGGAGAGTGTAATTACGCCCCTCCAATTACATTCAATTCTATACCAAGTATTATTTAACCATACAAACATGTCAAACTGTATAATTAAATCGAAATTCATTTCCATAATAGCTTTTCAAACAAGCTCTAAATTGAACAAGAATAATTCGTATTAGCACTTTCTATTTAAATTCCAAATTTTAAATTAGTAATACTCGTAGGTAAAAGACCTCTCCATTTATTATTTCTTTGTGATAGTAAATGCAAATTCACCATAAATGTTTAGTTTTACAGCTTCAAGCCTTCAACCATAAATTATACTAGTACTTCCAGCCAAATTGAGTGGTCAGATTGGTAATCTGAAATGGAAAACAATTAATGAGCAATTAATGGGAAGTTGTAGTTGGCATATTAAAGAATACTTCCTCCAAAATAAGTAATTTTGCGGACTTTTTTTTGTGGTTCAAAATAAGTGATATTTTCAGGTTTCAAGAATAAATGAATTATTTTTTTCTACATTGTCCATGGATAATGTTAGAATATGTGTTAAGAGTATTTATGTGAAATAATAAAAGTTAATATAATTAATTCTATTGTTAATTAATGTTAAAAGATAAATTTTTTAATATGTATGAAAATATTTAATAAATCGCTTATTTTGGACGGAAAAAAAATATAGTAATCCATACTTATTTATTTATTTGCCAAACTCAAAGGACAGCCGTAATCAGAGTGTTACGCAATTGATGTTTCAAGTGTTTGCCGTAAATTGAAAGCAAAACGGTTTAATTAATTGTTCACACGTAAACCCCGACCGTCAGTCACTCACTCCTAACACTGCATAGCAGTCTCAATGCATGAATTAGTTGATATTTATTTATTGGCTGAATTTAATTGTATTTGTGGGTAATGAAAACCACCACCTTCTTCAATTTGACCATGTATTTTCTTATTCCAATTTATCATATAACTCCGATTAATTTAATTAGCTTCCATTTGGACATAGAATCTTTTTTTAAGAAAAAAATAGAAATATTGTTTGTTTATGGAATTTAATTAGATTTTAATTTTTTTGGATATAAAATACATGTTTAGATGCAACTTTAATATTAAAAAATATTTTTTAACGTAACTTTAAATTTATTTATTTTTAAAGTTATAACCAAATCTATGTTCGAATCGCTACCCGTTTATATGTGCACCAAATCAGAGTAAGTATTACTCTCTCCGGTTCACAATAAGTGATTGTCTAGTTGTTTTTATGCATATTAAAAAATCTAACTTTTAATATTAATAGCAATGAAATTGATCATATTATTTTTTGTCATCTCTTCACAGAAACACTCTAATACATACTATTTTAATATTAATAACTTCAAGGGTAATGTTAACAAAAATCATTCTTGAATCTAAAAAATCAGATATTTTAGATCATAATTAAAAAATATTTATTGTAGACAGAAGGGAGCAATTAGTTACCCTACGTGTAAAAAAAAAAAGAAACCTTTGCTTCATATAATCTATTAACTAATCCTTCATCGTCCTTTAGTATTTTTACTATTTTCAGAAATTTTGCAGGCGGATATTTTAATTGGAAGAAATTTCTATTTAAATAAAGTTATTACGACATTTGGCAGGTCCAGTCCATAGATTTATTTTTCCGCAGGTTGGGTTCACAAGAGATCAAATCCCACCGACCCTAGTATCCAATACTCAAATACTGCCACGTCTTTTTCAGCTGAATTTATTAATTGGACGACACGCGTCGCGTATCTAAATCTGTAAGTGTTGAAACTCTCTCTTTCAGCTCACACAAAGTACACCACTTACTGTGTGTGAGAGAATGCAAGAGAGAGATCCCCCGACAAAAAATATGATAAATATTTAATTACTCTACTGTTCTAATTTTCACTATTTTTCTTTTGCAGAAAATAGAGGTCGTAAATTGTGTAAGATAGAAATCACATAGTGAGTCCAAAACCAATTAATAAAATAAAAATTACGCTTTTAAAATTAAAAAAAATACAAAAATAAGCAATTCGCAGTATAAAACTGCGAAATGCACTAACGGCCGTTAGTGCATTTCGCAGTTTTATACTGCGAATTATATTTTTTTTTGGTAATTCGCAGTATAATCGGGACATCTAGGCTTCTAGTCTACACGCGTCCAAACTCTCAAAGTTGCGCTTCCCGCATCTTGTCATCCACCGGAGTCACGCCCACCCTCTCTTGAATATTTTCATTCCTAATCTTATCAAGTCTATTGTGCCCGCACATCCATCTCAGCACCCTTATTTCTGCTACTTTCATCTTTTGAATATGTGAATTCTTGACTGGCCAACACTTAGTCTCATACAACATGGTTAGTCTAACCACCGCTTTATAGAACTTACTTTTGAGTTTCAGTGGCACATTCTTGTCACACAAGACTCCACACGCTAACCTCCATTTCCTCAACCCCACCCCAATACGGTGCATAACATCCACGTCGATCTCTCCATCTCCCTGCATAATTGACCCTGAGGATGACCTGTGAGTCAAGCCTGACTACCACATCCGCTTCTCCCGACCCTTCGCTAAGCTTATATTCCACATATTCCGCCTTAGTCCTATTCAACCTGAAACCTTTAGAATCCAAGGCCTGCCTCCATACCTCTAGTCTCCCATTAACGCCGCCTCGCGTCAAATCAATCAGAATTATATCATCAGCGAATGACATACACCATGGCCTCTCCTTGGATATGGTGTGTTAGTGCGTCCATCGCCACGACAAATAAGAATGAGCGGACCGTAGATCCTTGGTGTAACCTCCCCCAGTCCTAACACGAGTCATAGATCCATCATACATATCCTTTACCGCCCTAATGTAAGCCACTAGCACACATTTCACTTCCAAACACCTCCAAAGACGTCCTTGGGGACCTTGTCATACGCCTTCGCCAGGTCAATAAACACCATATGTAAATCCCTCTTTATTTTCCTATATTGTTCCACCAACCTCCTCATAAGGTGGATAGCTTCCGCAATAGAATGACCCGGTATGAACCCGAACTGGTTTTCCATTATAGACACGTCCTCCTTATTCCCTTTCCACCACCCTCTCCCAAACTTTCATGGTACGACTCTAATTTGTTCATGAAAATGCAAATAAATATTGTTAGGCTCTTTACTCTACGGGTAACTTTGAAATACAAAATTAATTTCTTTTTGATATCTAAAAATAATCAAATATTATGTACCAAAAAAAAAAAATCAAAAAATCACTTTAAGAGGATCAAAAACCTTAATTTATAAGTCATATATAAAGACAACTTTATAATGTTCGAAGGATCCCCTTCCCAATATTACTCTTAATTAATTAAATTAATAAATATCAAATATTAAATCATTAATTTTAAAAAATAATTATGAGCGGTGAGTCAAATTGGCTATTTTGGGTCCCGTTTGATCATGAGTTTTGTCAAAATAAATTTGGGATTTATTTTTAAAACTCGTGTTTCATCATAAATTTTGTCCATATTTTGGCCAAATTCTAAACCTCAAAATTAGCTATTGCTAATTTGAGCAAAAATTTCAAAACTTGGGAATTATATACATATTTTTTGAAAATAAAGTTGAAAAATTTATTTTGAAAAGGTATTTTTTAATATATTTTTATCTTCAAACAACTTCATCCAAATTATATTTTTCAAAATAAATTTAAAATAAATGACCAAATGCTAGTTCAGCATATTGTACTTAAGTGAAAATAATGAAAAAAATGTGGTTCGACATAGATAGCTGAGTTTTATTTTACCTTTTATCTTTTTTGATGATATTATGTGAAACTAGAAAAATTTACAAAAAAGATGACAACTTTAGCTAAAGGACTCTTCTTTTCTTCTCTCTCCCTCTTAGCTGTAGCTGAGAAAAATCAGAAAGAGTGCGGCCTCTTCTCTCTTTCTTCTTGATATCAGCAATTCCCCAATGCATGTTGTTTTCCTTCTTCTCTGAAACCCCTTATGTATTTTTCAGCCTTATCTCTTTAGTTCCTGCCCACATATTCATAACCCCCTCTTCTTCGTTTTTACCAGATCCAACAGTCACCTTCTCAAAATTTCAGAAAAATACTGATACCGAAATTCTAAAATTTTGGCAATAAAAAAGTATTACCCATATGTTTTTTCTGAATTATTGTTAGTTTGACGGATTATTGTTTTTGGGTTTTGTAAAGGGAGTGAGAATGAAAGTGACCCAGAAAGAAAAAGATTCAGATAAAATTATCTGTTGGGATCATCAGATGAGAAGTTCTTCTTCTGGGTCACCATTTGGTTTACAAAATCGAACTTTGCCTAAATTAATGGTGTCGCTTATCCTTTTTGTTTCTGCCACTTATATTGTTTACACTCTCAAGCTTGTTGATGTTTCCTCTAAACCCTGCAACAACAACGACATCGTTTTCACTCGTAACAGTCTACTCCTTCATTCTTCCTCCTTTAATTCCACTAAGTTGATCCAGCCCTTAATTGTTAACGAAGAAGAAAAAACGGGGCTTGAACATATAGTTTTCGGCATTGCAGCGTCGGCAAAGCTATGGGAAAAAAGAAAAGATTATATAAAGCTGTGGTGGAAACCTGAGGAAAAAATGAGAGGTATTGTTTGGTTAGATAAACCGGTGAAAACGGTAAAAGATGACCGGGGAGCGTTGCCGGAGCTGAGAATTTCCGGTGACACTTCCCGGTTTTCGTACACGAACCGACAAGGTCACCGGTCGGCGATACGAATATCGAGGATCGTTTCGGAGACTTTAAGGTTAGGGATGGAAAATGTGAGGTGGTTTGTAATGGGAGATGATGATACAGTTTTTGTAACTGATAATTTAGTGAGGATTTTAAACAAGTATGATCATAATCAGTATTATTATATTGGGAGTTTAAGTGAGAGTCATTTGCAGAATATTTATTTTAGTTATAGTATGGCATATGGAGGTGGTGGATTTGCTATCAGTTATCCTTTAGCTAAAGCTCTTGTAAAAATGCAAGATAAGTGTATTCAAAGGTACCCTGGACTTTATGGTTCTGATGATAGAATGCAGGCTTGTATGGCTGAACTTGGTGTTCCTCTCACTAAAGAACTCGGTTTTCACCAGGTTATTTTGGTTTCCTATTTTTCTTTATTGGATTTTGCTTTAGTTTTTGGGTTAACTTAGATGCTAGTGTATATGGTTTTTGGTGTTTCTGCTGACATATAAGAAAACCTCCCCAGACCACACTTGTGTGAACTCACTGGATTTGTTGTTTTTGGTGTTTCTGCCTACAATGCATTTGCTCAGGGGTGATTCTTAAATTATTTTTATTGTATGATTTGTATTTACCATCTTCACATTGCAATGTTTTCTTGAAATAGTTATCAATGTGGGAGCAAAACCTGACAACATTTCACATTGTTGAGTACTTTTCACTGCATTTTCACTATTGGTAGTGGGGTTTTCTTAATGAGTCTTAAAAGACATCACATGTGTGTCTGCTTACTGTAAGTTACTAGAGGAGTGTTAATTTTGTGAGTTCAATTGTCACATGTGTGCCAAAACTCACAGAAGAAGAATGCAAGAGTGGTTGTAGAATCTTGGGGACTTCTATACTAACTTAAAGTTGACATTTTTATGTGAATTCTCCAAATAAAAGAAAGAAAAAGAATAAAAAGGTTCCTTTAATTTTCAGATTTGAACTAAATCCATTTTCTTGGAAAGATGTGGTTGTTTGTATTGTTCTTCTCCTTGTTACTCTTTTGATTTTCTGCTTGAGTTGTCTATGAGAAAATATTTTATGTTAATGACAAGTCTGAGTAATTAGGGGCTGAATGCAGTACTTGTACTGGTGAATGCAGGATTTTTTTGCTTTTTCTTAACAGCCTCTCCATCTCCACGAGGTAGTGCTAAGTACAGATTGTCTTCCCCTGACCCTACTTGTGAGATTACAGTGGGTATGTTGTTGTTGTTGTTGAGGGTGTAAAGAAGTTAAATCAATCACTGTGTTGGGAGCTTATCATGTCCTAGATGGGGTCGTTTGTGTTTTGTCACTGTAAGCAGAAATGACCTGCTTATCTTTGTATTCCTGTTTCGGTTTGTTTATTAATGTATTGACAACACAGTAGCTTTTAAGTCTTCTGCTTACTGCCTCGTGGAAATTACTGGAAAAGAAGTAATTGTGCCTCTACTTTGTACATTGTTAATGATTTAAATAAAAGCCTATCTGACTGTGATTTTCTTTGTTATGGCAACACAGTATGATGTGTACGGGAACTTATTTGGGCTTCTAGCATCACATCCAATAGCACCATTAGTGACGTTGCACCATCTTGACGTGGTGGAGCCAATCTTTCCCAATGTGACTCGAGTGCAAGCTTTACAGCGTCTTACAGTTCCAATGAAGCTCGACTCGGCTGGTCTTATGCAACAATCCATTTGCTATGATAGAGCTAATGGTTGGACCGTGTCAGTTTCATGGGGATTTGCAGTTCAAATATTCCGTGGCATTTTGTCTCCCCGGGAAATAGAAATGCCGTCAAGGACCTTCCTGAATTGGTATAAAAGAGCAGATTATACTGCATATGCTTTTAACACGAGGCCAGTTGCAAGGAACCCGTGTCAAAAACCTTTTGTGTTTTATTTATCAAATGCTAAATTGGATCCTTACAACAACCAAACAGTTAGCCAGTATACTCGTCATCGAGTTCCTCACCCAGCATGCAAGTGGAAGATGGCAGACCCTGCTGATGTTGATCGTATTCAAGTTCATAAGAAGCCTGACCCACATCTATGGGATCGAGTAAGTTCCTTTCATTTATTCACTCACTTTTCCTTCATAATCATCATAGATACATGTCACCGTACTGTCTCTCGATGGTGTTCTTGGGTTGGGTGGGCATACCTGTATTTAGTCTTATATCAGATAGGAAAAAGGTATATTCATGTGAAAGGTTGATTGGAACTGATATGCATATATGTTATTAGCTAACTGAACAACAAGATGGGAGCAGGTTAGTGCATTTGCATATTGCAGGAAGTTACATTTTGTTCTTTTATATGGATAGCCACTTCTTGTATCCATATAGTGACTCGTGTATATTGATTTTGTGCAGTCTCCAAGGAGGAACTGCTGCAGAGTCTTACGCTCAAAGGCGAAAAGCATGGTGGTGGATGTCGGTGTCTGTAGGGAAGGTGAGGTCAGTGAAGTATGACCATGTACGACTCTCGAGCCTTTCCTCTCCTTCGACCTTCTCTCCTTGTATTTATCTCTCAATTGATTATCGAATGTATTTCTTCATTTGTTGAATTCATGTTAAATTTTCTTGGATCTATCCAAGTTTAACTTATAGCCACTACATTTAGAAGAAAAAAAAGATGAGCTAATGTAAAATATCCCAAGTATATACTAGATGTCCTTATATGACGACTAGTGTAGCATAGTTCTTTCAGTAAAGTTCTGAACTTCATCTCTCTCTGGGTTCCAAAAGTCTTATCAGTTTAATTTTCTGCAATTTAATTTTACTGGTCTCATTTTTCTTCCTTCCTAGTGGCTCCCTCTTCCTTTTATGGTATCTTATATGCATGTGCTGTATAACTTGGTGAGACACCCTAGGCGAAAAAACACGACAGAGATGTTTGGTATATAAGTAGGCATGCCTTAGACTCTACTCGTTTGAAAGTCGTGCCATAAGCAACAATTTCACTAGTGGGATGTGTCATTATATATGGTAATAGAGCCACTCTCGTGCAACCTCGAGTGGTGGTGGGGCAAACCTTAGGGAGGACGCTTAGTCCCTCAGGGGTATATGTGACACCATAGGTGAACCCCATATCAACCACACAGGAGAGATGTTTGAGAGAGATGTTAGTTATATAAATAGACAAGTCTTAGACTCTAGTGACACTTTTGAAATTGCACATGCTAAAGTGTGTTAAAATGGAGACTATTTGATTATGAAACACTTACAAATTGGAAATGATTGATTACAGTAAAGGAAGCTTCCATGTGCAATTTAATATTGCTAGTGCTTCCTCTATAGTCTTCATTAATTAATTTTTCAAAGATATCATAAAAACTTCTCTATGTGGTGTACTAAACTAGAAACTATTACTATATGTCATTTTCATTTTATGAGTAAACAAATCTATCTCCATGTTGTTTGTCAAAGTTTACTGGATTTGTTGCAATATTGGACCCTGGTCTATTGGAAGCTTATTTTTTTCCCCTTAGAAATGACATTCTCTCTTTTTGAGTCAAAGTCGGTTCTTGATTCCCACTTATTTCATCGTTGATTTTGTTATTTTAAACAGAGTATGGTGCATATTGTTTAGTAAAATAATGAAAAGGGTGTCTCAATCGAGAAAAGTGAATACATAATTTGTGTGGGTCAAAATGAAGATGTGGGGACACCAACCTACTCTTGACACTATTTTGAATTTTATGGCGTTTTGATCAATGAATGTTCCCTTTGGTACAATATTTATTAGTTTTGCAATAGGTAAGGATGGTTCTTGTGCTTTTTCAAATTGTCAAAGGCTGTGCAGGAGTGATTTTACTGCGTCACTCACGCAAGTGACATTAGTTGTGTGAGGCTTTTGTATATATTACGTATTTGTGGACCCATATCTTATACATTTGGGTTCATAAAATTTTGGGACTACAAAATTGTGAGACAAAAAGAGAGTTCATACAATTAGTGGCAGTTGTGTGTGGTACAAAATAAACTTTTTTCGGAAGTATAGGGGGAATGCCATTGATCCACTAAGCGTGCTAAAGGTTGTTAATTTGTGTATTACTCCCTCGGTTTTAGTTGATTACCTATTTTCTTTTTGGTCAGTTCCCAAAAAAATGACCCCTTTCTAAATTTGATAACAATTAGCTTAAAATTATAATTCTACATTTAATGAGATGCTTTTATAAATACACAAGTGTTCTGGCTCTTTTTTGACTTATTTAGTACCACATATTTTAGAAGTTTTTATTTTTTCTTAAATTTCGTGCCTCTTTTACATAATTTGGGAAGGAGGGAGTAAAAAACAGCTTTGTTTGGTGTATTGTGTGAAGTGGCATAAAGTCAAAGGTAGTGGTTTGTGTTAGGTTAAATTAGTGGAAAGGGAAAGCTGGGTGTTGTTTTGTCACTTAACTTGGTGAGTGACAACTATAGCTGCAAATTTACAACATAGGGACGTTATCCCATGATTCGGTCAAACTTGCATTCACATTAATGATTTTGTTCATGGAAAACAACATCTAAGATTTTGGTGCCAGGGAAACGTAATACTTAGTATCCCGTGTTAATGTAGCTTGAAAGACAAAACATAATACGTTATGCTACCTACAGCTTTGCAAATGTAGCAGAAAAAGCACAAATAGAATTTATTAAATACCATCAAATTCGTACATCATCCATCCATCAGCAGATTACAAACACGAATAAAAATAAATAAATAATTATATTAATTTAACTTTATTAGAATTATCGTCTAACCCAAGTGGTTATTTAAAAGTAGTCACAATTTTAAGAGTATTTGAGATTTAGTTACTTTTTTTGTTAAAATACATTTGAACGAAAATATTGATCAAAATTTTAAAAAATACGTAAGTATATTATATTGGAGTTTTAGTATAATATATCGGTTCATCATAATATACTGAAATTTTTCGCATGTTAGAGTTCCAGCATAATATGCTGGAAGTTCATATACAGGTGCATCAATCTTCAGTATATTATGTTGGAATTTTATATTTTGCAGTAAATAGTGTATATTTTTTAATGTCTTTACAAATGATAGTTATTTTTGAATGACCATTCGAAAACAGGCTAGCCCGTGCAATTTTTAATCAAATAGGAGATATTGACAATCCAGAATAAAAAGATTCATTTTTTTCATTTTCAAGATCTAAGCCCCTTATCTCTTCCCCACCGCCATCCTCACAAGTCACAGCACTCATATTCATCAACCGTATCATCCCTAAAATATACATATGATTAGGCTTGACTCTTGTAAACCAAGACGAGTCAATAGAACTTGCTCCATTGCGGCCCAAGAAAATTGCTGAGTCTCCCAAAGTGTGTACCTAGTTCACACTAGCTTTGGTTACATCTAATTCATATACTTCAAATTTAACAGTGTGATAACACACAACACCATTAGGATCCTCCATAGTGAAAATTCGAGTAACAATAAATAGTGCATCGGATATCTCAACTAGGTCATCATCTTTATAAGCAAAGGCGAATCTAAGATTTTACTTCTATGAGTTCAATATTAAAAAAAATTAGGATTGGACTCATTATATTTTTAAAGTTACGGGTTACCATTTATCATAATTTTAGTATTTTTACGTATAAATATATATTGTACATCGAAAATATTACTGGGTTCACATGAATCATGTAACTTTATGTTCCCACCCTGCTTAAGAATAGAGGATGGTAGAGCAGGCTTATAAGAAATAAACAATTTGAGGGAATTTAATTGGGAGAAATTCAAAAATAGCAAGATTTACAAGTGGTCGTTTAAAAATAGATCAATTTTAAAAGTAATCGAAATTTAGTCAATTTTTATGTAAAGATAAATCTGATTTAAAACATTATTCAAAACCCGAAAAAGTATGCCAGTATATTATGGTGGAGTTCCAGCATAAGTATACTTGAACCACAACATATTATACTGGAGTTCCAGGATAAGTATGCTAGAACTCCAGCATAATATGATGGTGTTTCACCATAAGTACACTAGAACTCCAACATAATATACTGGAGTTCCAGCAAGTATACCGGTCCAGTATAATATGCTGGAAGTTCATCCACAAGTGCTCGAATCTCCATTATATTATGCTGGAACTTTCCGTGTGTTGGAGTTCCAGCATAATATGCTAGAAGTTCATACACATGTGCACCGACCTCCAGTATATCATGCTGGATTGGTCTCTGTTGCAGCAAAATAATGGCTATTTTTTATTGACTTGGTATCTACTGGCTATTTTTGAATGATCAGTCCGAAAATTAGCTAGACCGTGCTATTTTTACCATTTAATTATAGTATGTTTCAAATCCTATATTACACGGATTTAGAATGAGATTTTTTCATAAAGCACCATCTTTTTTGTCTAATTAGCCATTTATAGATACCCTTTTGCTATATTATGTTTTATAGATACCTTTTATGTTTTTATACAATGTATTTCATGTATTTAAGCTGTTGTATTCGTTAATACAACTAAAAACATAGGAGTAAAATCTGGAATTCCAGCTAAGTTTGACATGTATTTAGCTGTATTCAAGCGACATTAACATTAAATAATGTATCGTATCTGCGCTAAATACGAAAGGAAATAAAATGATATGATATTCTCCTAATTTAACTCAACGAACTAAAACGATCCCTCACTAATCTGTATTTGAAATATACATAATAAAGATTATAGCTGAATAAAGAGAAATACATACGAATAATACAGTTGAATACAACAAAATACACATTAATTAAACTGAATAAAATACTTGAATACAACAAAAATATAACTGAATACAGCTGAATAAACTCTTGAATGCAACAAAATACAACTAACTTCTGCTGAATAAAATAGTTGAGTATAACTAGCTACAACTGAACATAGTTGTATAAAACACTTGAATGCAACTAATTACTGCTGAATAAAATAGTTAAATACAATTGATTAAACCTGAATACAAGTGAATACAGTTAAAGAATACATTCGAATACAACTGAATACAAAAGACGATTTGAGCGATCTAGAGCGAGAAATAGCCCTATGGCTTCGCTGGCCAGCGGCCAACCATTAATTTCGGCTGGTCAGCCCCCTAACACATCTACAAAAACCCAATATTGAAAGTTCTGGTGCAAGAAATCGCAGTCGCTGCTACCCGCAACATCTAGGTTTGTCAGCCTACTGCGTCTTCGACATGATGAACACTCCTCCAATTGGTACATAAGTAGGAGCAGCCACGAGACCAAAATATTGCTGCTCGTTTTCTTCTTTCTGCTCTTCTTTAGGTTCTTTAGGAAAAGAAATAGAAGAAGCCATTAACGTATTTTGTCTAACAACAGGGTAAAATGACTTGTTAAGAAACTAGGATTTGGGATAAGAGAGTCTGGTTGTATGCAAATAGAGAAAGATTGTATTGGGGTTTGCAGATACGCGATAATTATGTGAGACAAAATACTAAAAGGGAGAGAGAAACATAATATATAGCATATATGGTGCCTTAAAGTAGGATGTAACTATATTTAAATTTTTTACTATAAAGGATAAAAGGTATTTATAAGATGTAATATTTTAAAATAGTATTTATTATTGATAAATAGGGTGCTAAGATTTTCTATAGGGTGTAAAAAGGGATTTTTACCTATGTATACCATATAGCAAACCTTATTACCTCCCATGTTTAAGGTTTGTGTGTATTACATTTAAGCATACCAACTTTTAATTTATGTACCATAATTCAAATTAATGCTTTAATTATACTCTCATTTAATGTCGGTGTGCATTTAGGGACAAAATCTTCCAATTAATCACTTTACCTGCTTCTCTCTCATCCCCATAGTTAATCCCCCCCCCCCCACCTACATTTTTCTTCAGTTTTCTTTCCTCCTTTTTCGTATAGCAGAAACCCACAATTGGTTCCTCAAAAAATTTCAATAAAGGTAAATATTTTTTATTTGTCCGCATTATTTTGTAGATTGATTTTAGTTGCAAAAAAAATAGTTTTTAAGTGCCATTTTAGTGTTCAAGTATTTTTTGAAAAATTGTTATTTGGTCTCAATTTTGTAGATTGTTTATCACAATTTTGTAGGTTTATTTGGCAATGTGATTACATAGCAGCTATAATTGTAGTTATAATGTAGTAAATTTGTAGTTGTGCTCAGTAAAGTGTAGTTATGGTTTTTTATTGCAACCTGTGTAGCTGCTACATTTAACTCCATTTTAAATACAATTACACTACTTTTTTGAAGGTTACATTATGTAACAGTTACATTTAATTGTTACATTGTTCTTCTTTGATTGTTGAAGTATATTTTTGTTAAATGTGGTCTGGCCTAATTTGCAACTACTTTATATCAATTTTGTAGTTTAATTGGAGCCATGCCTCTTAGATAGTTTATAAATGTATTTTTTTTTGTTGTAGTTGATTTGTAGTTAAATGTAGTTTTATTGTAGTAAAAGGCAGTCCCATTGTATCCTTTATTGCTGATATATATAACTACATTCCAACTACAGTTATAATGCATTTTGGACTTATGTATACAATTGCTTTTATTTTTTTGTAGGATTGTAGATGAGAGTGAGAAGAGAGATCTCGTTCCGTTAGAGAAGGAGAGATTTATACAGCTAAAGATTTTGTTCCATTTCAGAATTTTGAATTAAATGCTGATAGGAGATCCGTCAGATCCTCTCTCCAACAAAGTCGCGTGTTTTTTTTGGGAACAATCTCGCTAATTTGGGTTTGGTATATAAATTGTAAGGATAAAGTGAACATGTCAGGTAAATAGCAATTTGTGAACATTTTTGGTAATAAAGTTCGTAATATGGTATAGATTGGAAATAAACCGGTGTAAAAATTTCATTTAGAATATCAGTGACAAGCCCAAAGTTTTTTGGACTTCAATTGGAGTTAAATCGTAAAAATGGAAATCAATAACAAAACAAATTAGAACATGAAACTATTTAGCAGAACGAACAAAAGAAAGAGAAATTCAGAGAATAAATATTGGGTGATTTTTAAAAATAGCCAGATTTACAACTAGTCGTTCAAAAAAAGCCTAATTTCAAAAGTAATTGAAAT
The DNA here is from genome assembly GCA_032618575.1 of Nicotiana noctiflora. NCBI lineage: Eukaryota > Viridiplantae > Streptophyta > Magnoliopsida > Solanales > Solanaceae > Nicotiana > Nicotiana noctiflora. Next base: position 23,545 of record JASVEL010010022.1, read on the forward strand.
TTAGTCACTTTTTATGTAAGACAAATCTGAGCGAAAACACTATTCAAAATCTGGAAAATACTCCAGTATATTAGGTTGAAGATCCAGCATAAGTATATTTGAACTCCAGCATATTATATTAGAATTCTAGGATAGTATGCTGGAACTCTAGCATAATATGATGGAGTTCCAGCATAAATATACTAGAACTCTAGCATAATATACAGGAGTTCCAACAAGTATAATTGTCCAATATAATATACTGGAGTTTGGAGCACCAGTGCTCCAGTATATTATACTGGAGCCAGCAAAGTATACCGGTCTAACATAATATGCTGGAGTTCATACACAAATGCACCAAACTCCAGTATATTATGCTGGACCAGTCTTTATTGCGACAAAATAATGGCTATTTTTTATTGACTTGGTAAACGATGACTATTTTTGATTGACCAGTCCGAAAACAGGCTATACCGTAAAATTTTGCCATAAATATCCGAATGTGTATGTTTGAGGTTCAAATTTGCTTGCACAAGTAATATAGTACTAAATTTCAGATAAAAAATGTTACTTCAAATAACTTATTTTTGCAATATTAGGCGCATATATCTGAAATTGATTTTGAAATAGTTAAACTTATTATTAAAAAAAAAAACACTTCGATTAAGCCGTATTTAAGGAGCGCAAAATTGACTATTTGTGCACTTGGCCCTTCGTTTAACGCCCAAAAAACATACTTTCGTACCTAGACCATTGCTCCTTCGTGTCAGAGACGTAGTTAGAATTTAAAGTTTATAGGTTCTGACTTTACCTCAAAACTCATAGCTCGTCTTAGTTCTGAGTTCGCAATTAAATATCGATATATTTTTAATAAATTTTTAATATAAATACAGTTTTTAAGCAAAAGTGAACTTAATAGGCTAGCTCCACCTCTGCTTCTTGTTGTTAATAGGATTACTTAGCATAAAGTTTCAGTTTGGTTCTTAAATAAAGAATCAAAGCGACCAAGTCAATCAAAATAAATTCAATAATGCAACAAAAAGTTACACTGAATAAATACCATAAAATTCATACATCATCAATCAGCATGCATATTACAACATGAACCAAAACAAAAAAGTTCACTTAAATAATTTCCAAAAGTAATAAATACCCAAACTTGAAAAGAAAATATATAACTCCTCATGAATTATCAGATTAATGGTTTGACCCAAGTTGGCAGGGCAAAAGAACTTTGTAAAAATCTATCATTTCCTTGTCCTTAAACTCAATCAAATCATTAATAAAATATTGTATGTGATTAGGCTTGACTCCCGTAAAGTGTAAACTTAGAAGAGTAAATGGAAGCTAGGCCCAAATCATTAAAAGTGCACCGAATACCTCACTAGATCGAAGTGATCGAAATATTGACGAAACATATTATCCTTCAGGGAGGATTGACTGTAAGGCGGACCTATTTACAGGGAAGAGGGCCCCGGGAGGTGTTAACCACGGCAAATTTTTTAAAAGCAACTACGTATATATTTTGTTGGGAGAAATTTAAAAATAGTTAGAATTATAAGCGGTTGTTCAAAAATAGTCTAGTTTCAAAAGTAATCGAAATTTAACGACTCTTCATGTAAAGATAAATCTGAGCAAAAACACAACTCATGACTCAAAAAATATGCTAGTATATAATGCTGGAGTTCCAGCATTAGTATACTTGAACTCTAACTTATTATACTGGAGTTTCAGGATAAGTATGCTGGAACTCCAACATAATATGATGGAGTTCCAGCATAAGTACAGTAGAACTCCAACATAGTATACTGAAGTTCCAGCAAAGTATACCGGTCCAGTATAAGATGCTGGAAGTTCATACACAAGTGCTCGAATCTCCAGTATATTATGCTGGAACTTTCCGTGTATTGGAGTTCCAGCATAATATGGTAGACATATATGCACCGAACTCCAGTATATTATGCTGGACCAGTCTCTATTGCAGCAAAATAGTGGTTATGTTTTATTGACTTGGTAAGCACTGTTATTTTAAATGATCAGTCCGAAAACTAGTTAGACCGTGCTATTTTTACTATTTTGTTTGGAACTTAAAATCTGCTCAATGCCCCCACAACGTTTAGAAAGAAAGAGAATGTAAGGCTGGCTTCTAAGGCAAGAATAACAAAAGGGGGATTGATTGTAAGGCTTCTAGGTTAAAGAATAGCAAAAGGAGGATTGTAGAGAAGATAAAACAATTTCTAGTTTACTATATGTGTACTTGCCCCTCCATTCGTTTCCAGTTTTCTAGTTTACTCACAACTGAACAACTCGTACCAATTCGTGCTTTGTCGACAACCTTAAAAAAACATACTTACTCTGAATTTGGGTTTAAAAAGAGAAAAAAGACCTTGAATATATGTAAGTTAGTTTAACAACATATATATTCTAATTTTAATACACGTAAATATTTATTTCAGTAATTTTATCGGAAGGCTCAGTACTTTGTTCAACTCAAAAGTTATCGGTTGCTCTTGTCACACCTCCTTTTGGCACGCCCTTACCCCGAAGGATAAAACGTAAGGGAGTTTTTCCAATTTAAGTGACAATATTCGAAATGAGATTATTTATTTATTTCAGAGTCGCCACTTGGAATAAATTAAGGTGTCCCAAGTCACCGATTTATTTAAATCCTGGATCGAGGAAATTTCGACTTTTCAAATGAAGTCTGCAAACCAGAAATTCTAAGTAAGGAATTCTGTTGACCTGAGGGAAGGTGTTAGGCACCCCTGGATCCCGTGGTTCTAGCACGGTCGCTTAAATTATTATAAATGGCTAAGAATATCTGATTTTAATACATGTTTTAACTTATGTGCTCTAATTAAACTTCAAAACGCTTTTGTTATTGTTTTAAAAAAAGAAAGAATTGTAACGTCATAAAAATGCATCTCGAACCACGTCGCAATCAATGCACCCGTGATTGTTAATACCTTCGCCCTCGTTGGGATTTAGACTTGGGTCACATAAATGTGCACCTAAGTTTAAAAATATAAGTTAAAAAGGCGCCTAAAGAGTCTAACGCATTATTATCTTTGGAGAAAATCGTGAAATTTGCTAAACGGCTCATCCCGTATTCTAAGTTTAAAAGATTGTATTCAACTAAATCAAACTACGGATTTTTTACAATTATTCGTTTCCTAAATTTGGGATTAACAACGCAAATTTTTAGGACTAGCAGTGGTACATTTGACGAACTTGGTATAATATTTTCATCAATTAGTGGGTTCAAAGGAGTTCACAACTGTGGGAAATACAGCAACCCAAAGGTAATGCACCAAAATCATAAAATAAAATAAAAGTAGCACGAACTTTTACATAGGAGCGTGTAATTACAAAAGTTCAACGTAAAATGTTAATTTGTTACTTCAGTACTCACGATTATGCATTTCCATTAAAAATCATTCTCAATAGCTAAATATTAAAGTAATAGCTCAATAATTTAAACATAGCCGAATTACTCAAATCCTTTTTCAAGTAAAGAAATGATATTCATATTTTAACGCACCCAAACACGCGAATCCTATGGCTGTCATTCTAAACTAATTACTTAATTACTGAAAAGACAAAAATTAACAAGTTAATATAAAAGTTTATCTACACCCATCAGTGATTTTCAATGTGGGCTGGGAATTTGCTTTACTAGGCCCAAAGCCACTCATAACAACAGCACAATACATAGGCATAATTCAAAAATGCAAAGAAAAAGGAAATACATAACCCAAATGAAAAAGAATATTCTGCTGGAAACCCATAGATCTACCAAAATATGTCTCTATAGCCAACTGGATCAACACTTCATTTGGAATTATACGAAATCACACGTGCAAATATATTTGACTAGAACAATGTGTTTAACCTAATTTTAGCTCAATTAGATCTAACAGACAGTGATCTATTTCATTAATTATTCAAAAAAAAAAAACCGTAACCCAGCTACTATCACAATTTTTAACGACTACAAACATCTAATTATCAACTAACACTCTAAATAGCTAATATCTAATAAAGGATAGACAACAAACAATATCCAAAGTGTAAAGATCTGGTAATCACTTTCATTCAACTTCAGTTGTAAGCTACACGTACGCAATTTAAGGAAGTGTACCTGGAAGTAGAATCGAACAATTGGAAGAGTTAGTAGTAGAACAATATGCAGCAAATAAACCAAAGACGAACCAACAGCACAGCAGTAGCCAATCCCAACCAGAAATCCAAGAGAAAAACAGAAGCCAAAGACAACCAACAATTCCAAGGATAATTTGAAACCGAGTAAAGATTAAGAGCAATCCAAATAGCAACTTAAAGACTGGATAGCAACAAGACAAACTCCAAATAGCTTAAAAGAAACTTTCGTACAATTGAGCTTTGGATTCAAACAACTATTCTGATTTTTGAGAAAGAAGTGAAAGCTGGTTCAATTGTAACTATGAACTGGAAGAAAATAGACCAAAAAAAACAAGGAAAATCAGTATAGTATTCTAGACAGGATCCAATTCAAAGTCTGTTTCTCTCTTCTGAAAAATCAAGTGTTTTCTTTCAAAGTTTCAGCTATGTCTAACAAAAGAAACTGTTCTTTCAAGTGTGTGAATGTCTGGTTTTTTGTGTGTTTTACTTTCAAAGGCTAAGTACGCTTCTTATAAGCTAGAAAACAGATTGGGAATATCTTTCAATCAGTAAACCCCCTAATTGATGTCCAATTTCAACCCTTAAAGTCCAACTAGCACTTTCCTTTTCAACCCTACCAATATCTACCTCTTAATTAATATTAAAAGTACCCTCTAAGCAGAAACTAGCTAACTCCTAACAGCAGCCCCTACTCCCTATTGCTAATTACCATCTAAACTTGCTATCAGCCCTCAATTAATCATTGAACCACAACTATAACCAAACAGTCCTATATTAGAACCAAAAATCAATTGATACTTTAATTCAATAATGACCATAAATCAGTGCTAATCACTGTCTGACATTTCAAACAACAGTCCTACAAAATTGAACTACAATACGTATAATCGATAATGAGTACTCGACCTACGAATTGATGATTCATGGTTTAACGGGCAGATTTCAAGGGATCGAGAATCTGAACTAACTATTCGACGATGCTCGTGCAATCGATTATAATACATGACAATCGACAAACAACAAATGATAACACCAATGATTCACAGATTTTCGGCCGAAAACAAACAAATACAAATCTCATTATTCGACGACGTTATTCAATCGAATATGTACACTAATAACAAACATATTCAACCAATCAATCAGAAACAAACGAACAGAAACATTTCGACCATAAAAATAGGTCTGAGGTAGAAGGGATGGAGCAATTGACAAAAAAAAAATAAACAGACTAAAGAAGATAACAAAACTTAAACGAATAACAGTGAATTGAAAAACAAAACCAGAAAAAGAGAAAAAAGAAAATACCTCGGACTCTATTAACTGGAAACCAATCGTACACCCTTCGAAGTTGATTTTTAATTAATACTATATGCATATTTCGTTAGAAACATGCCTATAATACTAGTTGGAAACCAATTCGACCCAATCGACTCTGAAACAGTCTTGAAACTTTGAGTCCCTAGATCCGTTATTTGACGGTTTTGACTTGAATTTGACCCAAAGTGGTTAGAGATTAGAGGTGAGGGTGATTTGGTGGTTAGGTGGTACGATTTTTGGGGTGTTCTGTGTAGCTTGAGTCTTGGACTCGAATCTTCAAATGAAGATTCGAGAAAACCTAGGTTGATTCGAGATTGGCGGATAAAGGGTTCGTGTAGAGGAGGGTATAATGGTTCAAGGGCGTTGTTTTGGTGGCGTTTGGCACGGCGGCCGCCGGGTTTCAGGCTAAAGGGAGCTATGGTGGCTAGGGTAAAAACCCTAATTTCAACTCTCAGTCGAGAGAGGGATGATGAGGCGGAGAGGGGTGCTTGGGTGAGGAATGAGATGGGTTAGGGTAATTTGGGGGGGTTTTGGTGTAATTAAAATTAGTGATTTAATTAGGACCGTTCGATGGATGGAAACAAACGGTCCAGATCAAATCACTTAAAAAAAACGGGTTGGTGGGTCGAACCGGGCGGGTGAGATGGGTAGTGGACCGGGTCATCTTGGGTTGGTTTTTCGTTTGGGCTCCGGATGCAAAATGCCCAATTCTAATTTTCTCTTGATTTCCAACTCTTTCTTTTCTTTTTTTCTTTGTTTTATTTTAAGAATTAAAATTAAAAATCATAATTTTAATTACAAAAATAAATTAAACCATCACAATTACTAATTAACTCTAAGTAGTAATTTTTTTCAAACAATTAAACATCAAACCACACAATTTTGACTAAAAATGCAAAGATAACCAAAATTACTTAATTAAATCCTAAATTCAAATGCATATATATATATATATATATATATATATATATATATATATATATATATATATATATATATATTGTATTTTAACAAATAAACATGTATGGACAAAAAATGCGAATAATAATTAAGAAAATCAAACAAAATTTTAGAAAATCATGCACAACACCAAAATTATTCTATTTTTTGGATTTTGAGAGTAATTCTCGTTAGACAAAAATCACGTGCTCACAATGAACACACGAAATCAATATCCAATCAAATTCTACAATTAATTTCATGAACAAACACATAATCAACAATATACAAGGATCAAAGTCCAATTAAACGCAAAAAACAAACTTAATAGAACTCAATAATTAATTGAACTACAAATTAAATCTAACAACACTACAATCAAAATAAACATCCAAGTGATTAACTACACATTCTTATGTTAAAAACCTAAATAAAATAAATAAACAAGTTTCATGAATAATCTGGAATCATAATGAACGACAAATCAAAAAAATAATCCAGCCAACATACAATAATTTATGGATCTGAAAATACTAACAAAATATGGACAAGAACAAAAATTGAAATCGACTAACCGGATCAAAACAGTGATGATGCATATACATGTAGATATATAAGATATACCCAATATATGCATATATAATCATGAGGCCAACTTTATTATTATATATATATATATATATATATATATATATATATATGTATATATATATATATATACAAAAAGAAAAAAAACAAAATAAGGAAAAAGAAAACGAAGGAGGGGAGGGCTGGCTCCGGAATTGCTGCCTCGTGGTTGTTCATGGGAGGCTTCCGGCGGGTGTTGTTGGAGGGTTTGTGGTGTGTAGGTTAAAGTGATGAAAAAAAGAGGGAGTGGGGTGTAAGGGTGTGACGGCTAGGGATTTTTAGGATTTTAGGGTTTGGTCTTTTGGGAAATGAAGTGTAAAAATGAAAGAAAGGGGTCTTTTGGGTTATGGGGAAGACCGGGTTGTTGGGTGTTTTGGGTTGGGTAGAATTGGCTTGGGCTTGGGACTAATTCAAGAATTGGCCCAATTTCGAATTCGTTCTTCTATTTTTTCTTCTCTTTTCTTTTATTAATTAATAAAACTAAAAAATGCTACGATTAAGTTATAAAACCTAGAATTATCTTAAAATACTAATTAACTCCTAATAATAATTATAACACAAAATTAAACGTCAATTAAAATAAAATCGCACAATTTAGACATTAAATGCTTAAAAATACAAAATACATATTTTTTATGACTTTTTATTTTCGTAAAATAAACTTAATTGTAAACTTGAATTTTATATACATATGCAGCATATTTTTGTATATTTTATTTATTTAAACAAACAAATATGCACAGATAAAAATACAAATAATACAAGAAAAAAATAACACAAAATTCACAACAATTGCAAGAAAACTAATTTTATTTGAATCTTTGGGAATATTTCTTTTATAGGGCAAAAATCACATGCTCACAGCTCTATGAGTACAAAACAATATACATGGATTAAGGGTCAATCATAGCAAGTCGTAATAAATCGAGAATCAAGTAAAGGAAATGATAATTACGAACAATTCTTATAGTAGTCGAAGATATGGATGATCTTTATTGATGATAATAGGGTGATGCCTCCCCATAAGGAGGTTCAGAACCTTACAATCATATTTTCTTTTGATCTTCCATTTCCTTTGTGTAGTTCCGATTCTCTCTCATTTTTTCTCTCTGTTTTTAGTGTCCCCACGGGGAAGGAGGAATCCCCTTTTTGGCTTCATGTCATGGTATTTATAATTATAAGTTGCATGAGCTGGCATTCGGTGGCCGGGACCACATTAAAAAGTTATTTTCGACATAGTGGATGGGTCGTAGCCTTAGTGACCATCTTAGGCGGGCATCAAGTGTTGTTAATTAGGAACGGTCGTGTTATTTATTAATCTTGCATTAACCGGGAAAAGTATTAATTTTATTGATTATTATAGGGCCGAATTTCGACCCATACAGTTAGTCCCTCCGCTCATCCAGATTGTCTCGCGTTCGAGCTTGATGAGCGGATTTCGTCGACCATGATGTAAAAGAATTTGAATAAGGAACTGACGACCGTTGTTCTAGTCGAGACCGTGCCTTTCGTAGCGGCGGTTCGAATTTCGTGGAGTTTCTCAACATCACTTTTTCATAGAATCGAGTCGTTGGGAGCCCCCTCATCATGGGGACATATGATGCCTTTAGTATGATTAGGGCGGGGTCTGAATTTGATCATGTCCTAATCCATGGGTTCACTTTGATATGCGACTATCGTCGGTGATAGGAGACAAGCCGTACGCACCGTGCCCGAATACAATGTAAGTAGTGTGTTTAGAATTTTGGGGGCGTATGGTACATTCTGCCCATATTGGCAATACTCTACGTTCGCTTTGATTAGCGAGATGACGATTGAATTCGAGTGGGCACTTTGTGGTGCTTGTGATGGCGACACATATCTTGATAGAATTGAACCGTTTTGACGGTTGGATATGCAGTTAATGATATCCATCGGTTTTCCCAAAATTATTTATGTTGCCTATAAAAGTGAATTGGAATATCAGTTTCTCGATACTCTATTATTTATCTGAGAGATTCTGGAGCTCTTTCCTTCTGCAACTCCATTGTTCCTTTTCTTGATTATGATAAGTTTTATCGTTTTCACCGAATTCGATCCTTTATCCTTCTAGCAACTAAGTGATGGCAGACACTTCTTCTCATGAAGCTCTTCCTGCCAGTTTGCCGGTCAATCCTCCGGCGATCGAAGGGCTATCTCCAGCCATGGGATGAGAGGGGCAGGCTAAGATTGGGGGGTTCCATCAGTGGACAAAGTACTCCCTCTATCTGGAGGTCCGGCGATAGATTTCACCGCCGATGGAGGGGAAGACCCCATGGATGAAGCCCTATTGATGGGGGAGATTGGCATGGCTCTACTGCGGGAACAGGGATTTGTGCCCACCTATGTTGATATACTTCTTGCTCGAAATAAGGAAAGGGTTCACACCGATCATGCAGGGTACTGCGTCTTTTATGCGTACCCCTTCAAGCTGGGGTTCAGGGTTCCACTTCCCACTTTGGTGGTGGACTTCTGTCGGTACTATGGGGTCTGCCCGGGCCAGCTCACCCCCTCTCTATATAAACTACTGGCGATGTTCTTGAAGTATGGGGAGTTGGCCGGCAGTGTGGTCACACTGCAACACATGCTTGCCCTCTATGCTCCTCAACGAGTGCGAGGCACCATGCTTCGGGCGTGCCCGCGTGGGTCGAGAGGGCTAACAGCTACGTTGGATGATAAGGTTGAGCCTCGGCCTTTTTAACATTTCTTTTATATCAGGACCGAACATTTGGTAGCGTCCTCTTCAGGGTTCCCGTAGGTTTGGAACCATACACGTGAGTTACCCTTCGAAATAGCAAGTTTCATTCCTTCCTTCTTTTTTTTATTGTGCTTAAGAAAATACCGTCTTGTCGTTGCTTTTGTAGCCGAGAGGTCACCACCGGCCTTATTTGTAGGGATGCGGGGGTGGCTCGAAGCCGTACTTCCTCATACCGAGGGGATTCACACGTGGGCATCCTTTTGGGAGAAGCACGACCGAGGCCAAGCCGTGGGTAAGAAGCTTATTCTATGTTTTTGCGTTCAAGGTTTTGTAGTCCCTTTAGCTAACTTTATTTTTCTGCTGCATGAAGATAGAATCGTGGCAGGGCCCCCCAGCTGGCCTTCCGGCGGCCAGGTGCGATTGCTAGATGTTTGCGGCACCGGTGCCGTGTCGCGTACCGAGAACGGCATCAGTCGAGTATTCAACGATTCCTTCTCCCTCTCGACCCCTATTTCGAGATGAAGGGCCGTTCTCCCTCGGGATGGTTCGTCCTCGTGTGAAGAGGAGGAGAGGCCCTTGGTCAGGCGTAAGGTTACATTTACTCCGGTTCCTCCCACGGTAGTCGCGCCTGTTCCCCCCGTCATAATCAATGTGGATTCCCCCCTTTCGGAGGCGGAAGAAGAGATTGCTACGACACGTACCCCTGAGGACAGATCGAGGGTGGATAATGCTCAAGTCCGCTTGGATCGTGAAGGAAGTGCTGCTCCCACAGCACAGTCTTCGACCCCAAGGGTCAAGATGGGGGAGACTCATCCGGTGATTGTGGAGATCGGTGGGTCGAGTACCCCGTTGGCAGAAGCGACAGAGAGAGAGGCTGCAGGAGATGGGTCTGGATCCAACTCAGATTTAGACTCTGAGTACGTCTGCATATTTTGAGAGGGCATCATGAATGCTACTGTCCACCCGGAGGGGAGACCGCGCCTCATTAAGGTTCCCACGGATTCGAATTTGCTGCTACTAGACTCGAGTCTAGTGTCATAGTTTGGGCAGCTATGTTCGGCGATAGAGAATGAATCGCTTAGGGAAGTTACGGACATCGGCCTGATGAACGAAGTGGTCGTGATGGGCATGAGGGTACGTGCTCGAAGATGAAGGCTTATTTATTTTCTTTTTGCCCTGTTTTTATTTTCTTCTTAAATCGTTGTCTTTCTTTCTGTAGGCTTTTTTGCTGGAGGTGGAGAGCATCCGCCGAGCCAATGTTTACTCGTGGGTATTTTTGCGGGTGCTTGAGAAGTGTCGTCGTTATCGAGATAGGTGCAGGGAGATGCGTGTGCGTATGAGGAATGATTCCCGTAGCCGGGCTTTGTTTGAGGAGTTGGCGAGAAGGGAGCTTCACGCGCAACACGCGCTTGGTCGGGTGAGGGTCCTAGAAGATCAGTCGTGTCGAAAGGATGAGGAGCTTGAAGCCGGTAGGAGGGCCTCGGTTGAATGTGAGCGCTTGTGCTTAACCAAGGTGACAGAAGTCACATCGGAGTGGAGTGGGAAGGTGGCCGCTCTAGAAGTGGAGATTGCAGTCTTAAAGCGCCAACTGGCTGATGCCTCGGCCAGAGTTGATGAGTTTCAGGGGACTGTCCGCGCCGGCGAGTCCCAATTGTCATTGGTAAGAGCCGCTGCTGCCTTCAGGGAGGGAAGTCTTGAGGAGCGGATATGGGTTTTTGAGCGGGGCGCTCAGGATGCGGCGGGGCAGATTGCAATCTTAGAGGAAGAAAACCGGCATCTCCAAGAGCAGTCCTCTTTTTCTAGTCAGACCCGCAAAATTTGGGTTTATGCCGAGGCCCAGCGGGATGTGCATAAGAATTTGTTTGAGACTGGTATTATGTCCGAAGCCACTTTCGATGGGGCATGCCAAAGGGCTACGGAGGCCCATATGGAGTGTGGATTTGATGCCGCAATGTTGGGATTGATGATGGTGCCGGCGGGAGCGCGAGGGGTGCCGGCGAAGGTGCGGATGGCACATGCAGCGGTGCAAATGGCGTCAAATAGAGAATAGATTTTTCCTATTTCCCCTTTCCCTTATCTCTCTTCGTTGTTTGGTGTTTGTTGCATTGTTAGTTGTTTTTTATTGTTTTGTTTTTTTTTGTTGGCCGGTTCTTGGCCGGATGTAAGCGGGTATAACCCATTATTGTTTTATGAATAAGAAGGAATTTTTCTTTCGTCATTTGCTTTGTGTTTGTTTTGCCCGCGTTTGAGAGGGCGGCTTGATTTTAATATTCGACTTCGGTTGGCATGTTAATTTTCTGAAGTCGGCGGCTCTTCCTTCTTGACTCGGGGTGATTGAGTCGGGGCCATCCTTTTGGGGGTGATGTTGTTTAGCCTTAGTCCCAGTTCAGGCATAGTCGAACTATTGGTCGTGAGGATGAGAACGCGAACTGGTATCTCGACCGAGGCCGGACTTTACGTGCCTCTAACTTTATTTATAGTTGGGCGTACTTACTTGGTCGGTGAGGGTCTTGACCCGTGCCTCAATTTGATTGACTTTTTGCTGAGTTTATCGGTGAAGGGGCTCCATTTGGGTTTGTACTTGAATTTGCCGGCGAAGGCACGCGGCCTGCGTCCCCATTCAACTATTGTTGAACTTAATTATTTTGAAGGCGGGGGTGCATGGCTCGAGTCCGAGTTCAACCGTAATTGAATTTGTTGGCAAAGGCGCATGGCCTGAGTCCGATTTCAACCGTAGTTGAATTTGTTGGCAAAAGCACATGGTTTGAGTCTCAGATCAACCGTAGTTGAATTTGTTGGCGAAGGCGCGTGGCCTGAGTCCCAGTTCAATCGTTGTTGAATTTGTTGGCGAAGGCGCGTGGCCTGAGTTGTTGAATTTGTTAGCGAAGGCGCATAGCCTGAGTCCGAGTTCAATCGTAGTTGAATTTGTTGGCAAAGGCGCGTGGCCTGAGTCCCAGTTCAACCGTAGTTGAATTTGTTGGCAAATGCGCATGGCCTGAGTCATAGTTTAACCGTAGTTGAATTTGTTGGCGAAGGCGCATGGCCTGAGTCCTAGTTCAACCGTAGTTAAATTTGTTGGCGAAGGCGCATGGCCTGAGTCCGAGTTAAACCGTAGTTGATTTTGTTGGCGAAGGAGCGTGGCTTGAGTCCCAGTTCAACCGTAGTTGAACTTGTTGGCGAAAGCGCATGACCTGAGTCCGAGTTCAACCGCAGTTAAATTTGTTGGCGAAGGCGCATGGCCTGAGTCCCAGTTCAACCGTAGTTGAATTTGTTAGCGAAGGCGCATGGCCTGAGTCAGAGTTCAACTGTAGTTGAACTTGTTAGTGAAGATGTATAGCCTGAGTCCTAGTTCAACCGTAGTTGAATTTGTTGGCGAAGGCGCATTGCTTGAGCTCCAGCTCAACCGTAGTTGAATTTCGTTAATTATTCGAAGCCTGAGTCCCAGTTCAACCGTAGTTGAATTTGTTAAGTGTTTGAAGTGTTGAGAGGCTAAGCTCGATTTTGATTTTGAGGCTTCGAGCGGTGTACGCCTGGTTTTCCGGGTATGCGGGTAAGAAAGAGAGTGGGCTTGCTTTAGTTGGGTTATTTTTCCTTGTTCCGACGTCCCCTTTTCTTTTGATTCCAGGAAGAACTACGGGATCTTGCTAGGAAATCCCCACAGACAGTGCCAATTTGTTCGACTCAAAATTTATCGGTTGCTTTATGAGTACAAAACAATATACATGGATTAAGGGTCAATCATAGCAAGTGGTAATAAATTGAAAATCAAGTAAAGGAAATGATAATTAAGAACAATTCTTATAGTAGTCGAAGATATGGATGATCTTTATTGATGATAATATGGTGGTCTACCTCCGCATAAGGAGGTTTAGAACCTTACAATCATATTTTCTTTTGATCTTCCATTTCCTTTGTGTAGTTCCGATTCTCTCTCCCTTTTTTCCTCTCTATTTTTAGAGTCCCCATGGGGAAGGAGAGGAACCCCTTTTTTGGATTTCTGTTTTGGTATATATAATTATAAGCTGCATGAGCTGGCATTCGGTGGCTGGGACCACATTAAAAGGTTATCTTCGACATAGTGGATGTGCCGTAGCTTTAGTGACCATCTTAGGCGGGCATCAAGTGTCGTTAATTAGGAGCGGTCGTGCTATTTATTAATCTTGCATTAACCGGAAAAAGTGATTAACTTCGTTGATTATTATAGGGTCGGATTTCGACCTATACATACTTCAACTGAGACAATGAAAAATTATTTCACCCTTTTACTTCTTTTAGTTGGAGTTGTATTAGTCTAATTCGGATGAATAGTCAATTTGTTGTAATGTTGATTATTTGAGTAATCTTATTTCCTACCAAAGTTGGTCACTATGATTAATGCCTGAATTATAGAATTATTGAAACTATTTAAGCGGGGGGGGGGGGGAGTTTAATGGTGTATCAAAATATTCATCTCATATTGTTTTAAAATCCCAAATTTTGACCAAAGTACGTACACGTATTTCGTTGAAAGGGTTACCTCTAATTGCTCCGAAATGAATTATGCATAATTTAAAAAGACAAAAATGTTAAGACGAGACACTTTTACTTAATTTAAACAGACATGCAAAGGAAAGCAACCTAGTAAAAAAATTACAAGTAAAGCAAGAAGATGGTTTACATACTTGGTTCGGGCATAAATTATGTTGGTATTGGGAAATTTTACAATGTACAACCTATGCACCACAGAAAAACAGAAGGGAGTGGAGGAGAAAAACTAACAAGAAATACAATGAAATAAATTTACTTGAGAAATAAAAAATTCTAGTCTTCATCTTCTTCATCGTCACCATCATCGGCACCAACATCATCCCCTATATCTTCCAGCAATTTATCTACATCTTCACCTAGCTCTCTTAGCCTATTACCAAGTTTCTCCACTTTGCTCTGTTCTTGTCCGAGGCAGACGAGCAAATCATTCAGTTCAGCTTCACTCTCCTTCAGAGCTTCTTCCCTTGCTTCTTCCTTTAACGCTTCGATGTCTCCATTCTTTAGAGCTTTTACTTCTTTTTCTAGTCGGAAGTTGGCCTGTTCCAGACTGTTGTATGCATCAGACAAGCTTTTAAGATCAGATTCCGTCTTCCCAGCTAAGTTTTTATACGTTGAAGCTTCCGATTCAGCTTTGGCCTTTTCTGCCTTTAGCATCTCTATACGTTGAGAAGCATCTTGAAGATCTCTACGCATAGTCTCCAGTTGAACTCTATCTGAGCCCCCACTGACTTTACGCTCAAGAGGGGATGAATTGTTCCCACCAGTTTTCGCCAGATCCTCAGCCAAAGTGGCATTCCGACTCAAAAGGTCCTTTTTTTGCAGAAGCAGAGGAGGTGAATATTGTCAGAAAAATAAAGGTATGAAGCAAAATGGAAGTACTGCATACACGAAACCCAACTATACATACAGAACAAAATGAAGAAAGCTGCTCGAATTATGAAATGTTAGTATCCGTAGGGTCTCCCAAGTTGCATTGGAGGATAGGTGCACACATAACTAGTATAATCCTATGAATTACTTTGCCTTTCTTAAGTTGTCGTCTTTACATGATGTAGAGTCCGTTTGGATTGGCTTAAAAAAAGTGGCTTTTCAACATAAATAGCTTTTAAGCCAAAAAAGCAATAAGTTGGGGTTGTCCAACTTAGAGGGTGTTTGGATTGGCTTAAAAGCTGGTCAAACCAGCTTAAAAGCACTTTTTAGCTGGTTGGAGTGTTTGGTAACTTTAAAAATAGCTTTTAAGCCAACTGGTTTTAAGCCCAAACAAGCTAAAAGCAACAAGTTATGAATCCCAACTTATTTTTTATAGCTTAAAAGCTGGTTGGGTTTGACCATTTTAATTTACTCTTTTATCCCTAATAATCTTTTATTTTTCCAAATATCTCTTCAAAACTAAAAGCACAAACGTTCTTTTACTTCTTCCTCCTGTTCCCATTTTTGTCAACCATTTCTAATGCCAATTTCTATGGCATATCTTTTTGTTGTCTTTCCCTATTTTTTTTATTTTTCTGCATTGATTTTATTTCATGATTCCTTCTCACATAATAATCATAATCGCATTTTTATTTTACTCCGATAGTATATTTAGGAGTAATAATAATTGCCTTGAAATTCTTTGTGTTTTGAGTGTTTTTTAATATTTTCAAATAAACAATGTTATAATTGTTTGTCTTGTACAAACACTAAAATACAAAAAATTCGTAAAAGTTGAAACAAATATATAGCACTAAATAAATATAGTAACTTCAAATGAAAACCCATCTAAGCATAAATATTTTTTTCCAATTTTTTGAAGGAAATTCTCCAAAAATAACATACTTCAATGTTAACAGCTTTAAGGATATTTCAGTCATTTTAACAGAAAAGGTGCTTTCCAGCATTTATTTACCAAACACTTCAATAACTTTTTTTCAGCTTAAGCACTTTTATCCAAACACGTAACTACTTATTTATAAAACAAGCTCCAGCACTTAAAAAATGCTTTTAAGCACCATGCTTAAAAGCTACTTTTTTTAAGCCAATCCAAACGGGGCCTTATTGCTTTTGGCTTGTTTTAAGCCGTTTTAAACTTATTTTAAGCACTTTTCTGACTTCCCCAAACACTAAAAAGGTTAAAAAGAGCTTAAAAGCTGATTTGAACAGCTTAAAAGCCAATCCAAACACCCTCGTAGTACTTTTTAATCATAAAGAATAAAGATGGCTAAATTAGTGAAAAATGCCATGATAGTTTTTCTCAAATCTCAAGTAAATTAAGTGGGCGTTTGGACATAAGAATTGTAAAATTCCAAAATAGGGTGAAACCATTTTTCAAGTGAAAATGGTTTGAAATTCAGAGTTGTGTTTGGACATGAATATAATTTTGGGTTGTTTTTGAAGTTTTGTGAGTGATTTGAGTGAAAATTTTGAAAAACAACTTTTTTGAGTTTTTCAAATTTTCGAAAATTTCCAAAATGCACCTTCAAGTGAAAATTGAAAATTTTTATGAACAAACGCTAATTTCGGAAAAATATAAAATTTTTTGGAAAAAGGGAAAAATTTGCTTATGTCCAAACGGGCTCTAAATATCAGCAGCTTTGATTTTCTTGGAACTTTGCCGTGCAACTGAGACCCCAACTTTGCAGACAAAACCATATGCAGATACACAAATAGTGAGAAAGCAAATAAATCAATGTTTGTATTTCAAGGAAAAGTACATTTATTCAGAACATAAGTTACCCCAAAGGTCCTTACCTGTATTTCATGGCATTGCTTCTCAACAAAAGTCTTCAGCCGCTTGATGTAGTCAACATCATTTTCCCCACTCTTTTGTTCAAGTTCTGCTGGTACAACTGTCACCTGGGTCTTTGGGCTGCTGTAAGCTTCTACTATCTTTTCTCTAATATCAGCCTCCAAGCGCTTCATAAAATAGACGAATGGAGAATCAAATACTGATGTAAGCATAGGATGGTTCTCATTCTTCTGATCAGATGATTCACTACCGACATCTTCAATCTCAGCCATACTAGCAGCAGTAGATCTTGTCAGTGGCTTACGTGGCAAAAATGGCTTAGCAGATGTGAAAAGAGAGCTTTTCTGCATTTCATCAAACTTCAAGAAGTACGATGTAAGCCCAACTTTTTGGCTTATGGCATCAACTATGCTAAAGGCATCCCTTCCACTAGCATTGCTTTTGTTGTAGATTACACATTCTCCTAATAGTACTGCAGCCAATCCCCTTACACATACAGTTGTGGTAGGATTTGAGACCAGCTCCAGCAAATACGTCAGGTGAGGACGTGAATCAAGGAAGCATTGCACCGCATTCGGACAATCAGAAAGCCAAATAATTAGCAGTTTCAGGATAATGGGCTGAACAAACACATTCTCAGATGTGCTTGTGCTTGATTTTCCATCTTTGCTTTTCATAGAAGAGGCAAGAGCCAGATACTTCACCATACGGTGTAACAAAGGCTCCGGGCCTCCAAGAGTGGGCATAGGTGCTTCAAGTTGAATTTGCAGAACCTGCAATTCACTTATATGTTTAACCAAAGAATAAGGTAGACAAACTTCTATATCTTATAGTATTTCTTATAACAGAAACAGCAGCACAGTCCAGATTGACTGTTCTCCTAAATATAAGGTGTATCTTGCTATATCTATAAAACATAAATGAATTCTAGCTCCACAACACATAATGGTGCAGAGCACACTCGACTAGAACTGATAGCAACAATAACAACATACGTGCAGAAAAACACTTTGACAACATCGCTCAATGATGAAAATATCTTTTTCCTTTTTGTTCATGTGTAAAAAACATATTTTAGTCAGATAAAGGAAAACATCTCTGGATGGTGGGAGGAACTTTGCATACCTTTTCCTTGCATTGGTTATTACCCTTGATGACATGCGAAAGAACACTGGCAGCTCTAGAACAAGTCTGCATATTTGAATGTTAACATGCTGAATCTATGACAAAATGACAATTAATGCTCCAAGTATACATATCAACTCCTGAACCAATAGATACGTGCTAACAGAAGGAGAAACACCAAGATTCAAAATCTTTTGAGACAATCATTCAGCACGTTTTATAAACCAGGATTTTCCTTTATTTGACATATTTTAGGTATTTCATGATTCACGTGCTGGTGGGAAGTGGGTTTACGGGTTCTGGCGTTCTGCCAAGAAAAGATGATCGGAAGCATGGAGAACAACAAAAATGTGCAATCCTCTTGTGCACAGCAGATACAAAAATCAAGCCCAGAAATAATTATAATTGTTAGTAAAATGATAATATATTCAGGAAAAATAACAGGTCAATTTTCACCTCTAATTACGAAAAACACACACAATCTTCTAATTCTTGGAAAACAAAATCGAAACTGAAAGAAGTGGGTGTTTTGAAACAGGACAAGCAATGTATAAACTTTAACTACACATGAGCCTTTTAAATTACTAGCTCCTTTTTTATTAGTAAGAAGATTAAGAGCAAATATGTTTGGATAGCGTATTACATTAAGCTAGGTAAATAAGCATCACAAATGATGGTTTAAAATTTGAGAAAACGAATTTATTTCCTTAGAGCACATTATATCAAGACTGAAACAAAGTATATTGCGTAACAAAATTAATGGACCAAATTATAACCTTTTGTTTTACAATTTGATATAATCTTTTTTTTTCCTCCTAATAAGTAATCTGATATCGTTTTTCTCCCGAATTCAACTCAGTAAAAATGATATCTACAATCTTTATTAGTTTATTATTTAAACCTTCTAAAACTTAAGTATTATAGTTGTCGTTCTTATGGTTCTTCTACTTATACAAATGATATATTCTAAAGAAGTATATCGCAAGCAATTAACATCTTATGTCAGGTATGGATCGTCAATTGTCTATACTCCATGAACCGAAGGATTATGTATCATGTACCATGGGAACTGGATGACTCTAGTGTCCTAAATCGAACAATAGTCTTGCAGATGTGAAAAACTACAAACCAACAATGATCAAGCATAAATGTGTCTATTTTGTCATTTCTTATAACAAAGTGTCTATTTTGAAAATTATCGGAGAACCATCGAGAAAGTGTATAAAACCCATGAAATTACCTCAAGATCACCTTCGTTTTCACCTGTGGTAAGACCATGTAGAAGCATGCTGCCCCCAAAAAAGGAAAAAAAAAAAAGAGATGAGGGTTTGAGATGTGAAGTCATCTGAAGCAAATTAAGTGTTCCTTTCCTTTATCTTTTTGCTTTTTTATTTTGAATTGTGAATTTGTTGTGTGTATTTATAGGATGAGAGATGGTGTTTCATGGATACTTTATCCAATGAGAAGACATTGCAAATACTCTAAAAGAAGAACTAGGAAGTAAAAGTTTCAGCAGCATAGATTACCTTCCAAATGACATGTTAACATCCTCCTCAAAAGGGGCATAAATCATTGATTGTGGCTGAAGAATTAGAGTAGATGCCAACATTGTCTGGCCATCTGGATTTTTCTGCACACATCACACAGAACATGCTTTGGAACATGTACATTTCAAGAAAGCATAATTAATTAAGCAAGAACTCGGTTAAGATGCCAACCTGACAGAAGTTCTTAAAAAGATAGTCAGCTGCCATGAATTCTTGCTTACTAGAAGTACGCAAAAGTATCCGGAGGACAGAATTCAAAGCAGGCTCTAAATCTGGTTCCTCTCCGAGCCTTTTGCTTGCAAGTTCTTCAAGATTCTTAGGGTGATTTGCAATCAGATCACCAATGGAATGAAGTGCCTGACAGTGATGAAAGTCGTGCTGAGGATAAAGTTTCAAGAATCCACTAGCCATAGCAGCAATTATACTGAACAATGTTCACTCTGTTATAGTGTAAATGGAATTCGCAGAAGAGAAGTCCTAGTAACCGTCATATCACCTCACCCCCTTACACTCTTTTCTTGATTTTGCCTAGCCTACTATCGAAAGTGCAAGAAAGAAACCATGAAAGTTGATTAACTAGAAATAAGCCATCGATTTGAAGGTATCAAGAACTAGTCAACTCACCATACAACGCACTGGAACTGGAGCCCATTGACTTTCAACTCCCAACATGAAGAGATGGTCCAAGACTTTTTTCTACAATATCAATCAGATAGGTCAGGAAGATGATGCGGCAATCCAAACATAAGCAGTCTCACATTAAATAACAAACCTGAACCAAGACTGTTTTATTAGTCAGCTTATTTGCATCTCTGCCAGGATCAGTTTCTGGGCCACCCATGATTAGCAAATTCATGGTTTCTAGCACACTGAGTAGATTAATTGTCTACTGGCAATCAATTGAGGCACAAGAAAATGAGAAGAGACCAGTAAGGCTTAGGTACAGGAGTATATCATATTAGCAGCCCATTTAATATATAAAAAAATAAAAGAACAAAAACAAATGTATTTTGGGTTTAACCTTCTGTTGTGTAAATCTGTAGGTGGTCCCTCTGAGCTTCAGAATTGATAACAACTGATCAAAGCCCATCGTCTCCCTAAGTAATACCTGTAATAGATTCATAGTAAATACTAGGAACATAAAAATTATGAGTAATGAACACTAGGGACACATTCAAGCAGAAACCTGATTTGACGCACTATTGCGGAGGAGATTGTTCAGCAGTTCAAGACAGTCCTGAAGAATTCCACAAAGAAAGGAACAAAAGGTTTCCGTTAAATGTTCAACAACAAAGCAGTGATCAGAAACAAGTTAATATTACTGCCACCCATTTTCTAAGAAACCAGATGCAAGTGTACTGTAACACATGTAGGCAATTTCTGGAAACCATGAACTACTAAGATTTACAACAAAGAATGAAGGTGTTTGAATATCTGTATAAGTAAGAACATGACGAAAATTCTACCCAAATAATAAATTGAAAAAGTAAAAAGGCAAGAGAATGACAGACGATACAAGTTCAAAACTTTTGAACATCATTAGCCATTCTTTAGGTGTATTGCTTTAGCTTGAGTGCTTCCATGCCCGGTAATGAATTGAAATCTTTTTGCTTGGTTGAAGGGAAAGGGAAAGAAACAAAGGCGAACTGTTGAAAGAGATTCAAGATAGTTCTACAAAAAGCAGCTGCTTCACCTAAAGATACTGCTCCTCGGACATTAAGGGAAAAAAAGGAGAAAACAAATTAGAAAAGATTTAAAGGAGTGCTCTATCATAGATATGGTTCAGACTAAGTATGCCTAATGAAGTGGAAAAAGCCTATTATGTTTCTAGCAGCAAGCTATGGTCAAGACCTGGACCCTTCTCCCCTCTTTCACTTAAAATATCTTTATCATGTGAAGCTATTTGGATAAAGAGCAGTGAGCAAGCTCCAAAGCTCAACACAGGCCAATTCTCATTTCTCAGATTAGAGATGAGAGTAACAACGAAAAGAAAGACTAGCAATTTATCGACAAAGTAAAACTGTTTCTCATCACCATTAAGTCAATAGGTAAAAAAAATAAGTCATTGAGTTCCCTTTAGCCAAAAAGAAAAGAAAAGGAGGAGGTAAATCATGGAGTCTCAAATAAGAAAACAACATAAATTTGTATATTTTGATTTTGTCTTGAAATGTTGACTGATAACCAATATCAAGAGTTGCTCAGTTACCAAAAAAAATTACTCAAATCAGCAAGAATCTTGAGTGAAGAAACCCAAAATATTTAAATGACAGTTTAAGCGAATTGGGCATGATCACTGAAAAATCATTTAAGCCCCTCCAGAAAGAGGGGGAATGGAACATCAGAGTCATCTCAGTTCTCCTACCCTTATTACTCCACAAAAAACATTTTAGACTGAAGCGTAAGATCACTTATCCAAACCTGCACAACAACTCCTCCTTCTGAACCTCCCTCCTCTTTTATAATGCTGAATATCTTTTCAAAAGCACCTTCAAAGACCACGATTTTTTGAATTTCCTGTAGATTGTAAAGGAATTAGCCATGTTAGGCCACAAACTAAAATCTGAAGAAAGAATATTTTTAAAACATAGGGGAGGGCAGCCACCAAGGAAAGGAAGCAGTACTTACTTCAGCTTCACGCGTCAAGTAAGTTAGAAGTAACAGTGCCTCATTTCGAATGACCTTCAAGACATGCCAAAGGTTAGAATCCCACAAAGACAAAGAGCATAAACAGTTTTAACATTTCCCCGTTCATACCTCACGATCCATAAGCATATCCATCAGCCGTGTGATACCACGGGGAATGCTCAGAATAGCTTCCTGTAACCTGAACATTATTTCAGTATGCCTTCCCCTCAAAATGGGTTTAAAAAGGATGAATACTGGTAATAATATGTAGAGGAAGTACTAAAGATACCTTTGTGGAGAATTAGTTAGAAGGGCTGTCAAAAGTTGAAGTGTATAGTATCGTACGTAGAAATCCTCCTCTGACTGCCACGGTATTAGTTCAGCCAATCACAAAGAGATTATTCACTATACAAATACAAACAAAGCAAGAACAATAGCAAGAATATCCTTACCAACAAACTTAAGAGAAGAGAGATATTATCTACTTCTCTCGAAAGCAAGTCACTATTCATCAAAGCTGGTTGAACCTCATTCATAGGCCCTTTTGCATGATCAAGTGGAGTTAAGGCACCCACAAGAGTTTCCAGAGCCCCCCTGACCTTCAAGAACCAAATATGAGTAACTTTTAGTACTAAGTGAGATGAGCAAGGTAACAATGTTGCATAAAACGTGCATCAATTGACAAAAAAAGGAAGATTTTGCCATTCGCCATCAAAGGAAATAAAGGACCACTTCAGTTAAAATTTGTTGTTGTGTATATATTTTTTCATAAAGTAAGAAAGTAGTAGGCTTTTTTATGCAAAGATCAACCAGAAGAATCACGAATTGCACTAAATCTTTCAAAAGTAAATACCTTGTAGTCCCTGAATAAAACAAAATAAAAAGTAGTAAATACCTTGTTGTTTCCAACATGAAAAAAGGTTCCACTAACATTGCTGAGAAAGTTGCACAAAGTTTTAAGTCGGAGATAGCGTCTAACAAGAATAGTTCTTTACAGCAGAAGACCAAACAGTTTGATGGACAAACAACAGAAAAATAGTCCAAAGCATGAAATTATTGAGTATAAGAAAATCTGAAGATGTAGTTCTCAGAGTGTTCTTTCCTTCTAGCAAGTCTCCTTAGGATAAAATCTTAATATTAGTAATAATTTTTAAAACAAAACAAAACAAAAAAAATGAAGGAGAAAAAGGAAAAAATCTGAAATAACAGCCAGCATATAATAACTAATAAGACGTGTCTTTCTTTTCTTTTTAGAATCAGTAAAGACAACATGAATCCACAAGAAATCATCACCCGGAGAGTGGGTGATATCAAACTCAGTCACTGACAAGTGACAACATTGACAACATTAGTTTTTAACATATACATCTACAATAAGTAAGAGCTATACTTTTCAAGAATTAGCCTTGACTTCATTATGGATGTCAATAAATTCGCTCAAGTCAAGTTTACCTTTTGTAGCACTCGAGGAATAAAGCACCCAATTAGCTAGCACTATAGCTTGAATTCAGGCCAATAATACACAGAATGCAGAAACTCCACTAAAATGACATTAACATATCTTTTATAATTAAAACAGGCAACAAAGCAGTTGTACCATCTCAACATCATCGCGCTCCTCCTTTAAGACACTCAATATCACTGGGAACCCTGTAAGAAACATAAGATATAAATAAACATCATTACATATTCACTGGTAAAGAAAAATAGGGCAGGAAGTCCCTTGTCCAGATAACAAGAGACACTAACCCATTGCTCCAAAGGCCATCTGTCCAGCACGACTTTCAGTGACAACGGACTGAAGATCAAGCATAGCTGCTCTCCTGTCCTCAGCCAGCACACCGTTGCTAATCCGGTCAAGTAAGCGTTCGACATAACTATTGGTCAAAAGAACAAACTAGATTAATAAACATGCTAAACTAGTTGGACAACACTGCAAGGTTGAAATTATGTTTTTGATCTGCTTAAAAAAAGCAAAAAGTAGCACAACATAATCAGCTGGACAATCTAAGGGACAAATTCAATATCCAGGGTCATATCATCATATCCCGAATGTTTCCCTCATTCTAGCAAGAAGTCATTTCATCTAACCATACTGGAAATATAAGTACTGCAGCAATATCTACGAAGGTTCACATTACATGGATACAACACAAACTTAACCCAACAAGATATAGGATTAAAGAAAGTATTTATCTGAATTCAAAGTGAATAAATACAGACCTGAGTCTATTTTCTTTGCCAGGAAGTGGATCATTTATCTTGCTGTCTTTCCTTTATAACGTTATTTATTTTATAAGATTTTTCATTTTTATTCTTTTGATATCCAAGGAATCCCCGAGAACAAGTGGTGCAAGTTTCGAAACTCGGTAAATAATGGTCCTGCCTCTCAGTGTTGTCAAAGGCGCGCTTAAGCCCTGAAGCGAGGCTCAAACATGTTGAGCGTTTCGCCTCGCTTTGTGGGCACTTTAGTATCGCATCAAGGCTCTAAGTCGTACTATTTCTTGCCAATGAGTGTAATCATCAAAAGACGACATCAAACAATTAATGTTTCACTTTATCGTAATTGTTTTTCCAATTTCTTTGTCCATATATTTGTTATTCATGTTTATAATTATTAGTCTTGGGTTACATATACATATTTTTAGTTTTCCTCCCATTGCGCCTTTTTTCATTAAAGCCCACGCTTTATTTGCGCTTTGCGCTTAAAGCCCCAACAGACCTTAGAGCTTTTTTGCGCTTTTCGCCTTTGATAACACTGCTGCCTCTACCCGTATCCACTTAAATACCAGGTTTCTGCATGCAGCAGGGTTCTAGTGTGACGTGCACCTAGCTCACAAATCATTTGCTATGCTCTTACCACTAAACCAAAGGGCAATCGATGAAATGGATATTGAGGATTCATATAGTCAACCCCGACTAAATTGAGATTGAGTGCATAGTTGTTCTCATTTTCAGTTGTATATAAATGTAGCTCGCATAAACCACCACAATTCACTAAATGCACATCGGAATTTAAACCGTTAGAGCTACCAATAAAGGAATTGATGAAAAGAAAAAAAAATACCTATCTTCACTTGAACCGGAGTTCTCATTACCAAACACCCTTCCAACTACACCCTGCAACACGTTTCAATCAATTCAATCACACCTAACGCTACAAATTATCACAATATTTGTTCATCAGAAAGTGCCCATTTGAGGAAACAAAATAAGTACCTGGTACTTTGCAACTAAATCCATCTGGTCAATAAACTGATCACGTCACTTTAAATTCTGGAATACATTACGAGAAAAAAACCTCAATTAACAATTCAGAACACAACAGGATCAAACCCGAATGGAAAAGTAGAAAAATATCAAAACTTGATTAGAAATTGAGAATAGTTTCGATCAAAGGTAGGTGATTATAGTATTCCATAAGTAAAATTAACAACAATAAAGAGCTTTTGTGGTGTGTGAGCTTACCTGAGACACAATCAGATCGCAGGAGAAGGACAGAAGGAGAAGGAAGGAGAGAGGGAGAGGGTCGGGTCAAAACGTCAAATGGATGTTCGATAGGATTCGAAACCAACGTGACGTGCGTTCCGCTAATTTGTACTAGGCCCCATATCTAATTGGATTGGATTTAGGAAATTTTTCTTACCTAGCTATACTATAATAGAAACCTATTTACTATCTTTATTTAGGTTTCTTATTAATTACTTTATATATTTCTTAATACTAGTTTTATACAAAATCATAAAAAGGAGAAAATAAAATATACCTTAAATAATGAGTATCAGTTACACATAATTCCGTACATTTAAGAAATTCTTCCTTTTTCAAAGGATTATAAAACATCATATGTCTTCGTACTTACCCACTATAAGACCTCTCTTTCATACAAATCAACCAATATATCTCTCCCTCCCCGGTACAAATCAAACTATTATCTCTTTAAAATTGTACCATTATATATTTCTCTGAATCAATTCCACCAATAATCATTAAAAAGCTTCAGCTATTGACATTATTATCTCTGAAATTATAGGTGGAGGAGTCTGTCATTGACATACCATTAAAAAGCTTCGAAGCTTTGCATTAGATATTCAAATTTTACGAATTTGTGATTTTTTAGGATTGGGTGTTCTTGAAATGATTGAAAATATCCTTTAGAGTTTATATCTCAATTTTAAGGGAGATTCGTTAAGTTTTAAGTTGGTTTAGGTTGAATTTCTCATTGAAACTCGAGGAAGAAGAAGTTTCGAAATTGTATTACGATTGTATGATAAATATATCATAATTGTATCTAAGTTGTATTTGATACGTCAATACATAAGATAATTCTGATACAATACTAATACTATTAAAATACAACATATCATAATTTAAGTTTAAAGTTGGTTCTAGGTAAAAAATTGAAAGTTGAAAAAGATGAAGATCAAAGTTGTATCATAATCTAAAATTGTATTCTGTATCGCAATTTCTACCTAAAATAGTATATGATACAATGCTAGTCCAAATATAATACGATATGCATTAGTTTAAGTTTAGAATCGGTTTTAAGTTGTATCAGAATTGTGAAAGAATACTTTCGGGATTGTATCAAATTTGTATCTGAATAATAAGTAGTTGTGAGTTCATGATGAATTTCGCAGTTTATATCACATATATATATGATAATTACTACAAGTTAGATATAATTGTGATACAAGTATGATACAACTATGTTTTACGCATTGATATATCTGATACAATTCATATGCAATTATGATACAATTATATTACAATCCTTGAATATTTTTTCATTTTCAGTATTGTCCAGTCTCCCAACAAAAGAACGATGCAATTGATGATTTAATAATATAAAGATGTCGTGAATGGTATGAAGAGAGAATATGAAGATTTTGGGTGTAGATTAAAGGATTTTGATGTAAAAAAAAAGGAGAGAGAAGATGAAAGAGAAAAAAGGAAAGGATATAATTGAATCCCGTAATTGAAGGCACTAATAATGCGATGAAAGCTTTTTAAGGAGAAATCTACACAATTTATAAGAAAAACCTAGATACTTATTAAAAACTACAAAACATAGAGAATATTGGTAAATAAGTTTCTAATATAGTATAGCTAGGTAAAAATCCCTTTTCATAAAGCACCATTTTATTGGTCTAATTAGCCATTTATAGATACCCTTTGCTATATTACGTATTATAGATACCTTTTATGTGTTTTATACAATGTATTTCATGTATTTAAGTTATTGTATTCATTAATACAACAACAAAAAATAGGCGTAAAATCTGAAATTCCAGCTAAGTTTGACATGTATTTAGTTGTATTCAAGCGACATTAACATTAAATACAGCCAAATATATAGGCGTAAAATCTGGAATTCCAGCTAAGTTTGACATGTATTTAGCTGTATTCAAACAAAATTAACATTAAATACAACAAAAATATAAGCATAAAATCTGGAATTCCAGCTAAGTTTGACATGTATTTAGCTGTATTCAAGCGACATTAACATTAAATATATTAAAAAATATAGGCATAAAATCTGGAATTCCAGCTAAATTTGACATATATTTAGCTGTATTCAAGCGACACTAAAATTAAATACAGTAACATATATGCGCTAAAAACGGAAGAAAATAAAATCACATGATATTCTCCTAATTTAACTCAACGAACTAAACTGATCCCTCATTAATCTGTATTTGAAAGATACATAATAAAGATTATAGCTGAATAAAGAGAAATATATATGAATAATACAGTTGAATACATCAAAATACACCTTAATTCATCTGAATAAAATACTGGAATACAAAAAAAAACAACTGAACACAGCTAAATAAACTCTTAAATGCAATAAAATATAGCTAACTTTTGCTGAATAAAATAGTTGAATATAACTGAATACAAATGAATACAGTTGTATAAAACAATTGAATACAATTAACTACTGCTGAATAAAATAGTTAAATACAACTGATTAAACCCGAATACAAGTGAATACAACTGAAGAATACATTTGAAATACAGGTGTTTGCTCAAGAACTTTTTGCTAGAGTTGAGCGTATAACGACAATGCCAAATCTTTATTTACAACAAGAAAAGGAGGCTGCTATGTTGGCGAAGGAGCAAAAGACGTATACACTTTTAGAGGCCGATGATGATGACAACAATGTTGGCGCGAAAAGTAATTCTAGGAAAGAGGATACCCGTAAAACGAAATTCAGGAGGAGGGTTGAGACTCATGACGACGAAGATGGTTAACACACACACACGTGCCTGGAATCACACCAAATCCGACCAAAACAGAGCAGAAAGCTGCTGTAAATCCAGTCGAAAATTGAGAATTTGGGTAAGAAACTAGGGTTTGTGGGAGAAGAGAGTCTGGTTGTATGCAACCAGAGAGAGATTGTATTGGAGTTTGCAAATACGTGGTAATTATGTGAGAGAAAATATAAAAAGGGAGAGAAAAAATAATAGTTAGCATATATGGTGCCTTAATTGTAGGATGTAACTATATTTAGATTTTTTTGCTATAAAGGATAAGGTATTTATAGGATGCAATATTTTAAAATGGTATTTATTATTGATAAATATGGTACTAAAATTTTCTATTAGGTATAAAAATTCCTTGGATTTACTTATTTACGCGCGCCAGATTTTTTTTCCTGGGTTTTTGATACAACTATCCACAAAAATAAAATTATTTATCTTTGTCTATCTATTTATATTTCTACCCACAAACTAATGAGACTTTTTCCTTCCTATACCATATATAAAACCTTATTACCAAAAATATGCATTCTACAAAATATATACCATTTATTGAATACCAATTATTAGGAGCTGATTCCTTCCTAATTAGGCGCGCTACAAATTTGGAATAAATATTCTTCCAGATATTCCTATTTAGGCGCGCTACAATTATGGAAGTAAATATTCTTCTAGATATTTTCCAGCATTGACAGCCATTAAAATGTTTGAAAGCTTTGAATTCAAATTTGGATTTTTTTTTAAAATCATTATTTATTTGAATTGGGTGTGATTGAAAATAATCGAGAATATGTTTGGAGTTTATGTCTCATTTTTGAGGATTTTTTGTGAAGATTAGACTTGGTTTTGACCAAATTTCAGATTGAAACTCGAAGAAGAAGAAGAAGAAGAAGACGTATTGCAGAAATTGTAGATTATTTGTATTCCAATTGTAGATGCTTTATTTTCTGTTTTCACAAATAAAAAATGGCTAAAACTTCTATAAATCTTCTGAAAAACGCAACTATGTAAAAAATCCCAATTATGCTACAATCGAATGAGAATTGAGATATTAAAATCCAATATACCTAGTTTATAGATATTTTGTAGATGAATTGTAGATTATTTGTATATTAGATGCATTATTTTTTATTTTCACAAATCCAAAACGACTGTCACGACCCGGATTTCCCACCATCGGGAGTCGTGATGGAGCCTACTTTGGAGCTAGGCAAGCCAAACATTTAAACATCTTCGGATAACAACACAACAATAATAAATAACGAGTCTTTAAATAAATGCGGAAGTCTGGTAAACATGAATAACTAAAAACCCAAAATACAGAAGTTTAATATTTCACTACACAAGACTGGAGCCACTATCTCATGAACCACTAAAGAGTGCTACAAACAAGTCCATATAGAAAATACATAGTGTTTGTTTCGGTACAATGAAAACAAACAGAAAATATGGAAAGGGACTTCGGCCTGCGAACGCCAGCTAGGCTACCTCGTAAGTTCCTGGACTGAAGTCAGCTCCCACTCAGTGTGCTACTGTTGTGGTCTAAAAGCTACTCCGGTACATTGATTTATGCAAAAAGCACAGAAGTGTAGCATCAACACAAATGACCCCATGTGCTAGTGTCACGACCCTAGTTCACCAATCATGAACATGTCGTGATGGCACCCAGTCCCCACGACTAGGTAAGCCTAACACGTTGCGGAATATACAAGTTATGAACGTTAAAGATAAGATAACAACGGAATAATATAAATAAAGTGTAATCCGTGCCGCTTGGCACATACACCCGTCAAGAACACACTGTATATAACACCACCAAGACCCGGAATCCCACGGATAACACAGACTAAAAGAGAAATACAACTGTGGCTCTATGTGTAAAGAGTATCTAAACAACGAAAGGAAGGAGAAACATCTACCAAAACCATCAGAATAGAAGGAGAGCCTCCGGATCCGCGGACGTAGCAGATCATACCTCGAGGTCTCCAAATTTGCTGCTGATATCACTTAGTATGAGCCTGTCCTAATGTACCTGGATCTGCATAACAAAAGTGTGCAGAAGAGTAGCATGAGTACACCACGGCGGTACTAAGTAAGTGCCAAGCCTAACCTCGATGGAGTAGTGACGAGGAAGGTCAGGGCCCTACTGAGAAGCAATAATATAGTGATAATAACAATAATAAACAGTTTAAATGATAATAATTTTTGCAATAACAATAATAAAATGATTACTGCAACCGTCTACAATTTAAGCTAACAACAACTAACCAACTCAATAAAACAAGTCCAGGACCTGTGGGAATTGAACCTACAGTCCCATTGACGGTACCCATGGGTCTCCGGGAATCGAACCCGCAGCCCATGTCTCAATAGCTCTCAGGATCTCCGGGAATCGAACCCGCAGTCCACATGTCAATAATATATCAATAACTCAGGATCTCCGGGAATCGAACCCGCAGACCCTACAAATAACTCAGGATCTCGGGAATCGAACCCGTAGTCCCTACAAATAACTCAGGATCTCGGGAATCGAACCCGTAGTCCCTACAAATAACTCGGGATCTCGGGAATCGAACCCGTAGTCCCTACAAATAACTCAGGATCTCGGGAATCGAACCCGTAGTCCCTACAAATAACTCAGGATCTCGGGAATCGAACCCGTAGTCCCTACAAATAACTCAGGATCTCGGGAATCGAACCCGTAGTCCCTACAAATATCACTTCGGGACTGTGGGAATCAAACCCACAGCCCTGGGATCTCCGGAAATTTAACCCGCAGTCCATAATCACAGCAACTAAAAGAATACACAGGGAGAATATAATAAGCTTAACTTCACCGATAAATAATGCCAATAATTTTCAAGAAGCTCAAGTAAAACAATTAGGCAACTAGACCGTTAAATACTATCCAATCATGCCTTTCTAACTACTACCGGGTAAGAATATCGAATTAACAGCTAAAAGCAGGGATATCACTCATCGAACATTTCAAGTAAGGTATGTGTTCAACAACCAGCGCATGTACACGCCCGTCACCTCGCGTACAAGTCATTTAAAGTATCACATAATATCCTAGGGGTGAAAGTCCCCCACACGAGGTTAGACAAGCCACTTACCTCAATTCCGGTACAAAACCGCTAAGAAATAACCCTCTTGCCGCGAATGTCGGCCTCCACAAGTGTAGTATCTGATAAAAATCAATAGAATCACATCAAAAATAGGCCAATTGGGCATTACCCAATCAAAATAACTCAAAATACACCAAAACCCACAAGTTGTCAAAACCCGACTTCCGGTACGCTTATCGAAAAATCACAAAAATTATATTTTCGGGTTCCTTATCTCAATACAAGTCCGTGCATATAAAATTTATCGAAATCGGACTCCGTTTGCCCATTCAAATCAAAGATTTTCTAACATTTAGGCCTAGGGCTCAAACCCACCTTTAATCTTCCATTTTCAGTGAAATAATCACGGATTTCATGATAAACCAACGAATTAAGGTCAAGAAACTTACCCCGGATGATTTCCCGATGATATCCCAGCGTTTCCCCTTCAAAATCCTCTCTTGGAGCTCAACAATGGCGGTTTTGGTGTGGTTAGGCCGCGACTGAAATGTTCTGGACTTAAAGTCACTGCCGGGCCATTTTACTCTACGCGATCGCAGCACTGGGCTTGCGATCGCGATGCACAAAATATGGGCGGCCTAATTTTCCTCTACGCGATCGCGTGATCCTGGACGCGATCGCAGTTAACAACTCAGTGACCCTACGCGATTGCAATGACACGAACGCGATCGCGAAGAACAAACTTGTCCGGCTCCCCAAACTACCCTACGCGATCGCATACTACCTCACGCGATCGCGATGCTTACTCTCCCAGACTTACGCGATCGCACACCCCACCTTGCGATCGCAGAGCTCCGGGCTTTTCCCTTACGCGATCGCATCCTAGGCATCGCTATCGCGATGCATTACCACCACACCTTACGCGATTGCGTGGCCATCTCCGCGATCGCGGAGAGCAAAATTGCTCTGCAATAATTGCAGCAGAAACAGCAGTGCCTTTTGGCACAAATTGGTCCGTTTGGACCCCGAATTCATCCCGAGGCTCCCGAGACCCCAACGAAAACCACCAACATACTCCAAAACACGATACGAACTCATTCAAATCATAAAAACACGTCTAACAACCTCAAAACCCATAATTCACATCGAATTCAAGCCTAAATTTCTTAAAACTTTCCGAATTGCACATTCGATCTAAAACCCGACCAAACGACGTTCGAATGACCTGAAAATTTGCGGACATATCCAAAATCACATAACGAAGCTACAGAAATTGTCGGAATTCCATTCCGAACCCCGGATCAAAATCTCACCTATCATTCGGATTCGCCAAAATTTCAACCTTCGGCATTTCAAGCCTAATTGAGCTACGGACCTCCAAAATACATTCCGATCGCGCTCCCAACCCCGAAATCACCTAACGGAGCTAATGGAACCATCGAATTTCCGTTCCGAGATTGTCTTAACACTGGTTCAGTTACGTACCATTTTCTAACCTTAAAGCTCTCATTTAGGGACTAAGTGTCCCAAAATACTCCAAATTTCAGAACCGACTCTCCCGGCAAACCACAATAGCAGAAATGAACTTAGGGGAACAGTTAAATTGGGGATTGGAGCGTAATTTTCTAAAACGACCGGCCGGGTCGTTACATCTTCCCACACTTAAAAGATTCGTTCGTCCTCGAACGAGTATAGAAAACATACCTGAAGTGGTGAAAAGATGAGGGTACTGGCTGCGCATATCCTACTCAGGCTCCCAAGTCGCCTCCTCGACCAGCTGGCCCCGCCACCTGAACCTTTACCGAAACGATGTTCTTTGACCTTAGCTTTCTGACCTGCCTGTCTAGAATGGCTACTGGCTCCTTAACATAAGACAGATCCTTGTCTAGCTGAACCGAAGTGAAATCCAACACATGCGACGGGTCACCATGGTACCTCCGGAGCATGGAGACATGAAATACGGGGTGAACTCCGGCTAGGCTGGGAGGTAAGGCCAACTCATAAGCAACCTCCCCAACATGCCTCAAAATCTAAAAAGGGCCAATAGATCTAGGACTCAGCTGAGCACATTAGCCTGATATAATTTGAAGATATTTCCTCTTGTTCAAACAATTAAGTCTTAGAGCCTAATTCCAACATCCGAAAATTCTGTGTCAGGCTTGTTTTCATCAAGAGATCACTCAATATTCCTCAAACGCCGTCCTCAAACATGACTTCATAACCTTGCTGGATTCTTACCTTACAACACAAAATCCACAGGACCACGATAATATTTTATGATCAAATTAGCCAAAAATTCAACGAATCAGATGCTCCCATTGCACCTCACGATCTACATAGGTCTCGTTCCAACTTTTACAATACCGACACGACGGAAGAGATGTGCCGATATCCATAACCAACTACTGAATCAACAATTCATTGGGTCTATACTCCCGACAAGATCCATTACCTTGTCCTAAACCAGAGGATGATCCTTTCCTCTATAATATACTTCATATAATCAATTTGCACTGACCCCAAATCACATAATCTCATCTCACCCAGTACGAACTGCTCAGGCGATAAGCCACATCACACATAATCAAAAGTCCCACAAGATGACACAATGTGCTAGTGATCCACTAATACGTACGTGATACAAAGGAACGCGAACACTAGAGAGAACTATTCAACTCTCACATAAACATGGACCTCCTCAGAAAATAGGAAACAAAACACATAAAAGTAATTATAGACACTGAAATAAACATCACACTGTTGCGGCGTGCAACCCGATCCCAACAATATGACCATGGCGGCGTGCCACCCGATCCCAATAATATAACCATGGCGGCGTGCCACCCGATCCCGATAATATAACCATGGCGGCGTGCCACCCGATCCAAATAATATAACCGTGGCGGCGTGCCACCCGATCCCTGTATAAAACTCACACAAGGAGCCATACGTCGAGCTGAATAGCTCATCACATCAAAATGCTGAATATCGATCATAAGCATACTAAGGTGCATGATATCGGACACAAGGAAACATATAGCGCTATAGGCTACAAACTAAAGCACAACTGAGGTGCGATATAAGATCTGAGTCTCAAGAGCCATCATGCTCATATAACATCACCGTTGAGCGGAACCTCAACACATAAGGGACTTACCAAGCCGTCTCACAACTCATACGGCTCAATATATCTTTACATGAATTAACTATCCGCGAAATAAGACCGCGACTATCCCTCCACAAAGGGCGCATTGCTGGAAGAAACACAACCGGCCTGATGCAAGGCTCACTTCCACATTTAAATCTATCCACCGACCTTAAGTCTATCCTGGTCGTGCCAAACTAAGTCAATAATATTTCACAGGTCTATAACCCAATAAGCAGAGTGCCCTCTAACATAAATTCTCAATTGAATGATATCACCAAAAATCCTTATACTTGGTTTAAATTTCTAACCAATCAAGTGACTACAAGTCACACCTATACAATCTTCTTGTGGGTCAAGCTCCCACTATCTTTTGAATTATTAAACGGGCCTGCACATTCAACCCACCGGCTGCACTAACACTGAAAAGCGATCAGGAGTCCCTAACCGGGATGCAAAGCCTTTCTCACAGGACACCGACCTCAAATAGTACTGATGTTAATACCCATCTTACTCAAAACACTAAAACTTCTTTCCTGCTCATCCGAGCTCTTTATATCACATTTATTGACCAAACTGTGACCTTGGTCCTTACTTCAAATGTCATACTACTCACTGCACCCCACGTGCCGATGTACGATACACACAATTTCCATCATAGCTCTAGAACTGACGATAGGCTAATACTTCATCACATAAGGCCTTCCATTTAACTCACTACAGGAGAGCTATAACAACATACAACGAATTCTTATAGCCATCGAATATGCCAATATCTAAGTAGTGGTCCAAGCCACCATAACCCTTTCCGAGATCTGCCTACTCATAACAGGCCCTAACAGAAGAATACTTCAGAATACCATCAAACACTGCGGCCGACAAGCCTCAAATGCACCGCCACAAATCACATGCATAATTCGATCACGTTACATGAACCAATCATTGGCACCAATATGCCAACTCAACTTTGGCAAATCAATCTACTTTCTTCCAGTTTATCCTAGTTGCCCTATAATGTAAATATCTCCCTTCAATACCTAACTTATTTCAACCACACTCACCCCGAATGACCTGAAATCATAAGGCCATGCTATCTCAAGAACGACGACCATTTCACGCCTCTCAAATGCTACACCACAAGTCAAAACATCATAGATTGTTTTTGTACTTTCTTCCTAAGTTGCTTTAAAGGCTTGAGCCTCAACTGTACTTATATGATTCAAAATTATCAGGCACCACACTTTACCTCTTGAATTCACTAGGACCGCTATTGAGAACCATCCGGTTCTAACTTGCCCCAGTACGCAACTAACTCTACTGAATGTCTTTATAACATATGAATACCCTCTCGATAAAGCACCCAACGGAATCACTTCCCGCGAAGCCTGCACCTATACGAGGCATAAATCATGAATTTTTCCCTCAAGTTTGAACATGAGCCAGTAAGGCTAAACATAACATGCATTCAACAATACATATACTCAAATTACCACACATGGTCCTTTTCCCGTGGCCGCAATAACCCATTAATACGCTAGTATCCAGAATTCACGCAGGTAATTAGCCATGCGACCCAAATCATAAGCGGTAAGACTCTCCCACTTAGCCTAAAGCCACTATTACACGACTCTCGAACACATTAGAACCATTCTCTCAAGTCATTTACTATTTTTCAACTGCAACTCGCTTGATCCAACGAATATAACCACATGTGCTCTATTAGCACTCTAACACCATAGGGTATGACCTTATTCCAATACAACCAAACATCACCCTGCTCCATGTACCGAGCATTCTCTACCGACGACATCTTAAAACATACTATGATTCTCACACGCCTACGAAGCACCATGTAGCCTTTGTCGAAGCTTTTTCCCTACTGATAATAAAATGTAGTGTTTATTAGGGACACAGGGACATCAAAAGTCCCAACATCATACCATACGAGCCTCAACTCTTGCCCATCCGCAAGTTTTCAAGAACGTTTTGAATAGCACCTAAATACATCGCAAGCCAAATCTGATATGACACATGACCCATAATTAGATCGTTGATAGTGAAATCCTTTCACTTAGCACGAAGCCTTAAAGATACATTTTGCTAATCCACGACAATAGCCTTTATCATATGTACGTCTTCATCATAAGACATCCCAGGACATTGGTTTGGTACATGTCCTTCTTAAGACAGTTAAACTCATTTCCCCCAGTATCTCTGCTGGCTGAATTCTTCGCTAGATAGATATCTCATATGAACCATATAGTCTTTATTACCACTAACTGTCTTTAGATCTACATCCACCTTGTGATTTTACCATTGTTGTGACGATTTGGTAGTTAAGTAAACCTTCTCAAGACCGTACTTATCAATCGAATGTCGGAATCTAGTGCACCCCCATGTGCACAATTGAAGATCTCTCAATTCTCTTGCATTATCGATATGGATGACACGCGATAACAATGGTTGAGTAAATTCTTGACTCCCTTGAAATCCCTCTACAACATCACGAACCGTCGGCACATATTTGATACCGAGTGCGCAATTTCAGTACACGAGTGGATGCAAAAGAACATATGACATAGGCTCTAACTGAATAAATGGCGCACGATAAGGAATTCAAAGAATTGAAGAGTTTCCTAAATAGTTACATAGCCACTCGTAGATAAATACAGACGTCTCCGTATCGATCAACGAGAATCTAAGTAACCGGTCTGTGTCCCGTGACTCCTATGAACCTAGAGCTCTGATACCAACTTGTCACGACCCTAGTTCACCAATCGTGAACATGTCATGATGGCACCCAGTCCCCACGACTAGGTAAGCCTAACACGTTGCGGAATATACAAGTTATGAACGTTAAAGATAAGATAACAACGGAATAATATAAATAAAGTGTAATCCGTGCCGCTTGGCACATACACCCGTCAAGAACACACTGTATATAACACCACCAAGACCCGGAATCCCACGGATAACACAGACTAAAAGAGAAATACAACTGTGGCTCTATGTGTAAGGAGTATCTAAACAACGAAAGGAAGGAGAAACATCTACCAAAACTATCAGAATAGAAGGAGAGCCTCCGGATCCGCGGACGTAGCAGATCGTACCTCGAGGTCTCCAAATTTGCTGCTGATATCACTTAGTATGAGCCTGTCCTGATGTACCTGGATCTGCACAACAAAAGTGTGCAGAAGAGTAGCATGAGTACACCACGGCGGTACTTAGTAAGTGCTAAGCCTAACCTCGATGGAGTAGTGACGAGGAAGGTCAGGGCCCTACTGAGAAGCAATAATATAGTGATAATAACAATAATAAACAGTTTAAATGATAATAATTTTCGCAATAACAATAATAAAATGATTACTGCAACCGTCTACAATTTAAGCTAACAACAAATAACCAACTCA
Source organism: Nicotiana noctiflora (assembly GCA_032618575.1). Taxonomy (NCBI): domain Eukaryota; kingdom Viridiplantae; phylum Streptophyta; class Magnoliopsida; order Solanales; family Solanaceae; genus Nicotiana; species Nicotiana noctiflora. The sequence goes on from JASVEL010010022.1 coordinate 61,729, forward strand.
ATAAAACAAGTCCAGGACCTGTGGGAATTGAACCCACAGTCCCATTGACAGTACCCATGGGTCTCCGGGAATCGAACCCGCAGCCCATATCTCAATAGCTCTCAGGATATCCGGGAATCGAACCCGCAGTCCACATGTCAATAATATATCAATAGCTCAGGATCTCCGGGAATCGAACCCGCAGTCCCTACAAATAACTCAGGATCTCGGGAATCGAACCCGTAGTCCCTACAAATAACTCAGGATCTCGAGAATCGAACCCGTAGTCCCTACAAATAACTCAGGATCTCGGGAATCGAACCCGTAGTCCCTACAAATAACTCAGGATCTCGAGAATCGAACTCGTAGTCCCTACAAATAAATCAGGATCTCGGGAATTGAACCCCTAGTCCCTACAAATAACTCAGGATCTTGGGAATCGAACCCGTAGTCCCTACAAATATCACTTCGGGTCTCTGGGAATCAAACCCACAGCCCTGGGATCTCCAGGAATTTAACCCGCAATCCACAATCACAGCAACTAAAAGAATACACAGGGAGAATATAATAAGCTTAAGTTCACCGATAAATAATGCCAATAATTTTCAAGAAGCTCAAGTCAAACAATTAGGCAACTAAACCGTTAAATACTACCCAATCATGCCTTTCTAACTACTACCGGGTAAGAATATCGAATTAACAGCTAAAACAAGGATATCACTCATCGAACATTTCAAGTAAGGTATGTGTTCAACAACCAGCGCATGTACACGCCCGTCACCTCGCGTACAAGGCATTTAAAGTATCACATAATATCCTAGGGGTGAAAGTCCCCCACACGAGGTTAGACAAGCCACTTACCTCAATTTCGGTACAAAACCGCTAAGAAATAACCCTCTTGCCGCGAATGTCGGCCTCCACAAGTGTAGTATCTGATAAAAATCAATAGAATCACATCAAAATAGGCCAAATGGGCATTACCCAATCAAAATAACTCAAAATACACCAAAACCCACAAGTTGTCAAAACCCGACTTCTGGTACGCTTATCGAAAAATCACGAAAATTATATTTTCGAGTTCCTTATCTCAATACGAGTCCGTGCATATAAAATTTATCGAAATCGGACTCCGTTTGCCCATTCAAATCAAAGATTTTCTAACATTTAGGCCTAGGGCTCAAACCCACCTTTAATCTTCCATTTTCAGTGAAATAATCATGGATTTCATGATAAACCAACGAATTAAGGTTAAGAAACTTACCCCCAATGATTTCCCGATGATATACCAGCGTTTCCCCTTCAATTTCCGCTCTTGGAGCTCAACAATGGCGGTTTTGGTGTGTTAGACCGCGACTGAAATGTTCTGGACTTAAAGTCACTGCCAGGCCATTTTACTCTACGCGATCGCAGCACTGGGCTTGCGATCGCGATGCACAAAATATGGGCGGCATAATTTTCCTCTACGCGATCGCGTGATCTTGGACGCGATCGCAGTGAACAACTTAGCGACCCTACGCGATCGCAATGACACGAACGCGATCGCGAAGAACAAACTCGTCCGGCTCCCCAGACTACCCTACGCGATCGCATACTACCTCACGCGATCGCGATGCTTACTCTCCCAGACTTACGCGATCGCACACCCCACCTTGCGATCGTAGAGCTCCGGGCTTCTCCCTTACGCGATTGCATCCTAAGCATCGCGATCGCGATGCATTACCACCACACCTTACGCGATCGCGTGGCCATCTCCGCGATCGCGGAGAGCAAAATTGCTCTGCAATTATTGCAGCAGAAAGAGCAGTGCCTTTTGGCACAAATTGGTCCGTTTGGACCCCCGAATTCATCCCGAGGCTCCCGGGACCCCAACGAAAACCATCAACATACTCCAAAATACGATACGAACTCATTCAAATCATAAAAACACGTCTAACAACCTTAAAACCCATAATTCACATTGAATTCAAGCCTAAATTTTTTAAAACTTTCCGAATTGCACATTCGATCTAAAACCCGACCAAATGACGTCCGAATGGCCTGAAAATTTGCGGACATATCCAAAATCACATAACGAAGCTATAGAAATTGTCGAAATTCCATTCCGACCCCCGGATCAAAATCTCACCTATCGTTCGGATTCGCCAAAATTTCAACCTTCGGCATTTCAAGCCTAATTGAGCTACGGACCTCCAAAATACATTCCGAACGCGCTCCCAACCCCGAAATCACCTAACGGAGCTAATGGAACCATCGAATTTCCATTCCGAGATCGTCTTAACACTGTTTCGGTTACGTACCATTTTCTAACCTTAAAGCTCTCATTTAGGGACTAAGTATCCCAAAATACTCCAAATTTCAGAACCGACTCTCCCAGCAAACCACAATAGCAGAAATGAACTTAGGGGAACAGTTAAATTGGGGATTGGGGCGTAATTTTCTAAAACGACCGTCCGGGTCGTTACAGCTAGTAAGTGCCTGGCCTAACCCCGGCGAAGTAGTGATGAGGCTAGACAGGACTACGAAATCAACATGTGCAGTTCAATACATATATGTGCAATAAAAGGAAAGAATACCGAAAACTAAACAGTTAAAATGGGAGGATACATGCTATGGGGGCATACAATCAGGATATAAAAATCATCAACTTAAGTAAGAAACATGGCACAACAATAATTACAAAAGTAGGAAAATTAACAGTTGCACAACATCAACCTTCATGCTTTTACTCTCGTTCTCACCCAAAGCAATCAAATAAAATGCACGGCATCACCCTTCATGCTTTCTCTCACATAATTCTCATTTCATGGCACGGAATGACCCTTCATGCATTTATAGTCAAATCAAAGCACAAAATGTCCCTTCGTGCATAAATACTCAAAACATGGCACGGAATGACCCTTCGTGCAAATATAATCAAACATAGCATGGATGACCCTTCGTGCAAATATAATCAAACATGGCACGGAATGACCCTTCGTGTATTATCACTCTTCTTCACCCAAACAACAATCACAACCAAACAGGCGAGGGAATAAACAATAATAAGAAATATCTCGGCAAGGAAAAACACAATTAAACAGCTAAATCCAGGCAAGGGAACAACAACAAGAAATATCTCGGCAAGGAAAAACACAATTAAACAGCTAAATCTAGGCAAGGGAACAACAACAACAACAACTTTCACATCCTGGCAAGGGAGATAATCAATATACTCAAACCATCCCGGCAAGGGATTAACCATATCTCTTTCTATTTCTTTAATTTCTTACTCAATAGTATTTTTATCGTTCGAGCCAACGCTTCAAAGAATTCACAATTCATAATTAATCCTTATACTCTTCACTTTGTGTAGAAATCATTAATTAGCTTGGAATAGTCCCTAAAATATACCAGAATAAGTACAAATAAAGACCCACGGTCATGCTAGATACTGGTGTATAGATACTTGTCACCGTGCCTATACACCGTACTCGATCATTTAGAAATTAGCAATTAATAATACTCTAATCCTGTTCCCTCAAGCCAAAGTTAGATCAAACACTTACCTCAGTCTAAAGAATAGCAATCAATCCGTAAATACCGCCTTTTCTCTATAACCCGACTCCGACACAATGATATCTAGGCATAATTGATTCAATAATGTCAATAAAGACTCATTGGCAACATCCCATAGCCTAAATACGAATTTCCTAGCATTCTTCCAAAAATACCAAAATTCAACATCGGGCCCACATGGTCCAAACATGAGGCTCGGACCAAAACCTAGTCACCCGTAACCCTACGAATTCAAATATATAGTTTGTTTTAAGATTCGACCCCAAATTGAGGTTGAATCACCCAAAATCCTCAAAACCCTAACTCTACCCCTAATTTCTACTTTGATTTCATGATTTAGGTCTAGAAATTTGATAAATGATGATAGAAAATAAAGAAAATGAGTTAAGATTTACTAACTCAAGTAGTCTTGGTGAAAAGGAGCTTCAATTGACGCCTAAGTGCTTGGAGAAGAAAGGAGTTTGTGTGTTTTTATGAAAATCCCGTAGCTACTATTCTGGAATTAAAAAAATAACTAGGCGAATTTGCCTTACGCGACCGCGGGAATAGGGATGAATTCGCAAAGGTCCCACTGACTGGTCATCACGATCGCGTGCAGGGTTAGGTGGTTTCCTAGAAGAAATACCGGGGTCCAAGGATTTGGCATAGGCGAACACGTGAACGTGTGTGCGATCACGTAGAATAGGGCAGCAATGTTACGCGTTCGGGGGCTGAGGAACGCGAATGCGAAGAAGAAAATTACTAGGCTTCTATTTTGCCCTACGCGATCGCATGGTTCAAGACGCGAACACAAAGAAGGACGACTCAGTGCTATGCGATCGCATAAGGAAGTGCGCGATCGCGAAGAAGGAAATCCCTGTGTAAAAGTTGCAGCAAATCTGATATCATCCTAAGTGTAAAAACTCCCCGAACCACCTCCAATTCACTCCCAAGCCCTCGATGTTCCTAACCAAACACACACACTAACTCAGTAACACCCCACGAACTTACTCGAGAGATCAAACCGCCAAAATAACATCAAAATCATTGAATCAAGCCTTAACATTATCATTTTTCATTATAACTTCAAAACTTCTAACTTTAGATAATTAGGTCCGAAACACGTCAAACAACGTCCTTCGACCAAACTTCATAGAAAGCGCTTAACACATATTTAAGACCTGTACCAGGCATCAGAACAAAAATACGAGCCCGATACCATAGTCTTTTAATCAATTTTCACTTCCATTTTTCTTAATAATTTAAGGAAAATAATTTAACAGAAAAATTCTTTTACTCGGGTTCTAGACCTCGGATTTCAACTCCGGGCACATGCCCGAGTCCCATATTTTTCTATGGACCCTTCGGGACAGTCATATCATGGGTCCGGGTCCGTTTATCCAAAATGTTGACCAAAGTCAACTTTAATCATATTAATATCAAAATTCTTCAAAAAAATTCACAGAATTCACATATTTCAACATAAAAACTTTCTGGCTACGCGCCCGGACTGCGCGCACAAATCGAGACAACTATAAGTGAGGTTTCAAGGCCTCATAAGTACGGGAAAGGGAGGAATCCGGTGATACCCTTTGGATGGTCACATTCTCCACCTCTAAAACAATCGTTTGTCCTCAAACAGACAAAAGAAAGAAGTACCCGAGTCAGAAAATAAATGAGGAAAACGGCTTCGCATATCGGACTTGGACTCGCAGGTCGATGCCTTGTTGATACCTAATTTTTCTGCATGTATTTGATACATCCAAATGTTCTCAAAATAGTATATTTATGCATATATAAGCATTACCAAGAGTTTTGGTATTTTTTCTTATTTTTAAAGTTCTTAAAATCAATTTATTATCTATTTTAACAGTACAAAATTCAATAATTATTTTCAAACTATCATTATTGGTGAATAACTTATTTTATTCTCATATTTACACCAAGATATAATTAGTGTGATTTTTGCACATTTTTACAAAATTTACTGGGTATTTTTAAGGATAAATTGTTATAATTGCAATTACAACCTATTTTTCGATTTAACAGCATTTTACAATTACAAATTACAATCAATATTTTTTAATTAACATTTATACATTATTAATCAATTTAGTACTTTTAATTTGTTTTTAAAAATTAATTTAACTATTTTAATTAAATCAAAAGGGGAAAGTTGGCTATTTAACGTATAGCCCATTTATATTTCTATTTTAGCCACATTACATCCCTAATTCTACCCCCAATTAAACGACCCAATTTCATTTTTAACCCGACCTCTTGACCCAATTCCAATTTTAACCTGACCCCTCGATCCAACTATTTAACCAGCCCGGATTTCTTTTAATCCTAGTCGTTGATCCTTTTGATCAACGCCATGATCACTCCTTTCCTTTTTTAAACTCACCTAACCCAACCCTAAACCCTCATATCTCTTTAACAACCACCTCTGAAATCCCTCATCTCTCTCGAATCCTCTTGACCTCTGATACCCTACCTCCCTCTCCGACCTAAAAGCCATCGAAATCCATGGGTGATCTAGCCATGGACAACCTATAATCCCCCTCTCCTGCTCCTATACGTGTTCTCTTGGAATATGCAAGGCTAGACCTCAAAGGTCCTCGTCTAGACCTTGGCCAATTCGGGTCTCTTTGGTATTTCCGGCCTTGCTCTGACGTGTCCAAGTACTAGGAGCCTATTTCTACCATCTCCAGATAAAGACCAGACTTTCTTCCAAGCTTTTTTATTTATAGGTTTTCTCTGAAACCCCAATGCTATTCGAGGTTTTTCTCTGGTTGTCTTCTTAGATCTATGCTATATCTGTGCTCTAATAGAGTTTTAAAACGTTTCCCCAATTTTCCTTTCAAAATTTATTTGTTTCCGAATTAGGGTTCTAAAGAAATCTTAAGACATTTTCTGACTTTTCTTTTTCTTCATTTCTTTGTGTGAACCTGTCTATGCCATGTTCTTATGTTCTTTTCTCGCGTGTTTGCTCCTGTGTTCTTGTATTTGACGTATTATGCATGTTCTTCTATTTGTGCTCAGTTCTTTCTTCTACTGGTTTCTATAGCATGCTTTTACATGTCTATCTTATGAGTCCCTTTACTGTATTTTTACTGAGTTTTTAGTCCCTTGTTTGCCTTTACTGAACTTTCATTTTGAGCTCTAAGCATGTTTCATTTATTGTTTTCATAAGCTTATATCACCTCTTCTCTTCTGAGCTTGTTTGAGTGGCAAGCTTTGCTTAAACGTGTTCCATGTGCTTCAAATTAGTTTCTACATTACATTTGCCTTGAACCTGCTATGCTATTTGTTTGTTTTCTCATAAGTCTCTGAAAAAGACTACTGAGCCGGTTTTAGTTGTTGTCCGTCTATGCTTGCTTTGTTGCTACTTACTTTGCAACTGGTATGTTTCTCTTAGGTTAAATAATGCTACTCCACTATGTGTTTACATTCTAATTCTGTTTGGCTTTCTTTCACTATGTTTATGCAACTTTGCTACTACTTTTCTTATGTGAATACCCCTTTCCCTTTGTATGTTAGTATGGTTTAACGCATAACAACACTATAATATTGATGTCTATGACTTTGAACTGGGTTCTTTGAATCCCTAACTCAATCAATTCCTACTCCCATTCCCTTTTTATGTGCTTGAGCCTTGGACTAGGGTCTGATAGTGTCCTAATCACTATTCAGACCTTGGTGTGACTTGTAAAGGGTTTATTATTAATTTGTTTGACTAAACTTGTGGTCAGAGGTGTGCCATCCTGTTTTGTGGCTAGGTATGACCACCACCTGTCATGGCTCCCTAATTCCCTTTCACTTTGCATTTACTCCTCGCTATAAGTTGTGCCCCTCTCTTGCAAGCTATGCTTTGGGACCCCTAAGCTCCATCTGAACTTGGATGCCTGAGAGCTGGCTCTTCCACACTGCACTATTCCTAACTCTGATGGTATCTTGGGTGTAAGTAATGCCGGGGATCCCTGAATTCCCTTGGAACTTTGAAACACCCTGGATAATGAGAAGGCTTTGGAAATCTAGATTCCGGAGTTGGTTAAATACATATTATTGGACATTAAGATTGAATTAGGCTTCTCGGATGTAGTTGTTGGCTTTTGATGTATTTTCTGTATTCTTTTCTTTTTGGCATTGTAATAATTTGTATAATACTCATGGAATATAGTAAAAGGGTGCGGGAGGGGTCTTTACTTTCTTGCATCCGAAAGGGGTAGAAATCATGATTTAGGACTTTAATTTCAGACTAGAAATCATGTCTATAGGTTTCTTAATATTGATTCAATCGCCTAGAGACCATGCCGATAGGTTTTAATGCTTAAATCACCTAGAAAGCATGTCTGTAGGATTTAATCCTCATATTCTATAACTATGCCTCACTAATAGATACCATGCCTATAGGATAATCATATTCATTAGGCCAACTTTAGGATTAATTAACAAACATCTTTTCACAAGTTCATTAACAAGTGTTGAAAACATAGATATCATGCCTATAGGATCTTGCATCAAACTCGTTTGGCCCTTTTTAAAGCATTGATAATTGGTTAATTGGTTCTTAAACGCTTAATTCAGTGACATCGTTTTTTTTAAATTCCACCTTTGATAAAACTCATCAAAACTAGTGTGCATTTGTCCCCAAAAATTGAGTTCTTCAAAAGTTGCACATCTTTTGCTCTGCCCAATTGTATTTTTTTTCAAATTAGTCCTTGAACTTATTTGTTTTAATCAGTTCTGTAATTTACTTTATAAGGTTCTCTCCTTTCTGTGTCTCAACAACTACTCTTTCTGCACTTACAATCGAAACAGTCCGCTAATCCTTTTGAAATCAATTCTGCAACTCCCTTTTTCTCAAAAAATAATCTTGCATTAGTTACCTTCTAAAATCAGTGTCTTTTAAATAACTCGCGTTAAATGCCTCAATTATATTTGAGTTGCCTAATGCAGACTTTTTATCTAAATATATGTGTTGAACTCATTCGCCCACTGCTTAATTTTAATCTAAGACCAAATCAGTATTTGTCAAAGCATGCTAAACTATTGATTGTTTGATTTTTTGGGTTTATTTGAGCCTTATTTGCTTGTTTATTATTCCCTTTATTTGATACTTGTTTTTGAATGTCGAGCTAGAATTTTATCCTTTAAACTCCATAAAGGCCCCATCCCTTTCTTTTCTTTTAAGATTAGGAGTCCTAATTCCCCGAGAATGATAGTTTGGGACGGGTAATAGCATGCAATAGGAAAACAATACCATTCCGCGCTTTAATACCTTAATGGAGTGGGAAGGGTATATATGGAGATGATGATTACACGATAATACTATGCATACAATCAGGTACCGGTGTTGTGCGAATGATCCATGTAATGTATAATCCTAGGACCCCCCTCCCCTTTATTAGTTTTTTTCTCAGATTTTCAAAAGCTGCCCACACCAATTCGAACTTCCCTTTGTTTACTTCCTTAAGTCATTTGCATTATTTATTTGATCTCTCCCCCATTGCGTATTCTCTTCTTAAATTACAAAATCGTCTTCTTCTAAGTTTCGGCATCTTTAAAATCCTTTTCACACCCTTGTTTGTAATAGTATTTGCTTGCCTGTTTGCTTATTTGCTTGCATTTAAAGTCACAATTGTAGCATGGCGGAGAACCACACTAGTGGATCTTGAGGGGTGCCTAACACCTTCCCCTCGAGATTTCAAGCCCTTACCCGAACTCTGGTTTTCATCTTTAATTTTCTCTAAAAAAGCGTCCTAATGCACTATAATCATTAGGTGGCGGCTCTTCAAACTCTCAAAAAATCCAATTCCCAAAGTGGGTAAAGTGTTGTCTTCCCGAATGTCGTGAATCTGATTTCGCTTTTAGAAAAAGGGGGCGTCGACAACATGGAGACTCTGCTAGGGATTTTCTTTAGGCTTTTACCATTGCATGCTATACATGACTTTATTGCCTTTTTTTATTGCTTTTATTTAATGTCTTTATTTGAAACTGACTTGTTTTTTTACGTTCATTTACCGCTTTTCCATCAATGTTGTTGTAATGTTTTGAGCAATCATTGTAACTTTATAGTATGAACATGAAAATACATGTCAATTTGTTTCACGTGCCGAATAAATACTACTGCAATGCTTATAATGAGTAGTTGCGCACTTCCAAAACTATCACCCATATATTTGGCAAAGGTGTATTGGCGGTGAAATCAGTCGATCAACGGTGTAGTAGACGGTTACGTGCCTTTCCCTCTTGAGTTGTCCGCTTAAGGGTACCAATCTAGCACTTCAAAATAGAAACCTTATTCCATTTAAACTGTACATGCATCATGGTCAAAACTAGCCGAGTCAGTTATGTTGTCCACATAATGACTCATTAAGATAGCCTTGTCCGAAGTCCACCGGATTTTCTTGAAACCCAAATGGACACCTCCATGTTTCATGCATTTATTTGGAGAACTAAATGCCTATTGTGCTAATTATTGATTTAAATAGTCAAGTCCGGGGGGGTGGTAGGGTCTAACCCTTTTGTTTTGCAGAAAATGGAGAACAAGGTCCCCGACTTTGGTATAGTCAATATACCATCACTCTTGCTAACCTGGTGACCAAATCAATGACTGGAAAGAGAGGGTCACCAAGGCTAGTGAAAAGCTAGAGTATTTGGAATATAGTCTGCTGGAATTAGAAGGAAAAGTGAGAAAGTGAGTCACCGACTACCAGAATGCCGATGGAAACGAAGGAGAGAACCTGACAAAAGCATTTCTACTGGAGAACCTATGCGAACTGGAGGATTTGATCAATGGGAACATTCAACCTGGGGAAGTTCCTTCTGGGACCAAGTAGTTAGGAGTCCTTTATTTTGCCTTAATGATGTAATGAGGCCAATGGCCACTAGTGACATTTGCGTTCTGTTATCTAGAGTCGTTTGGATCCGTCTTATTTTTATCAGATGTTATTCATAACATATAGAAATACTCCAATAAATATGGAAATCACAATCAGTTCATGATAATCACATTATAAGGACTCACGGTCATGTTAGACACTAATGTATAGATACTCGTAATGTAACGACCCGGCCCGTCGTTACGGGAATTACCACCCCGTTACCTTGCATTTTCATATATTATGCTTTTAAAATAGTATTAGAGTATATCGGGTGAGTTAGGAGTAATTTGGATTGAAAATGAAACAAATAGCATGTTTGAAGAAAGCTTGAATATGAAAAGTCAACCAAGAGTTGACTATTGAGTTAGAGTGCTCTGAACCGGATTCCGATGATTCGACTAGTTCCGGGGGATCATTTATGACTTAGGAGAACAATCGGAATTGAATTCGGAGGTCCGGTGTAGTTTTAAGCTTGAATTGGCGAAGGTTGAATTTTGGCGAAAACCGGATGGTAGGTGATATTTTGATCCGGGGGTCGGAATGGAATTCCGACAATTTTTGTAGCTTCGTTATGTGATTTTGGATATGTCTGCAAATTTTCAGGTCATTCGGACATCGTTTGATCGGGTTTTGGATTGAATGTTAGTTTTGAAAGTTTTAAAGAAACTTAGGCTTGAATTCGTGAATAAATAGAGATTTTGATGTTTAGTATGGTGTTTTTATGATTGGAACAAGTCCGTATCATGTTTTGGAGTATGTTGGTGGTTTTCGTTGGGGTCCCGGGGGCCTCGGGATGGATTCGGACCATCAACCGGGCATTTAGAACTTGGAAAAATTCTGCAGAAATTGCAGTCAACAGTTGCTCTATGCGATCGCATAGAGATGATTGCGATCGCATAGAAGAGTGGAAGGGGGCATGAAGTTTTCTCTATGCGATCGCGTGGAGGGCAATGCGATCGCATAGTGTCCGGAATTTGTGCAGTGCGATCGCGGAGGCTCGATTGCGATCGCGGACGCGATCGCGTGAAGCCGGGTGATTGTGCATCGCGATCGCGTGAAGGAAGTCGCGATCGCGTGAGGCCGAGATTTTGAACATCGCGATCGCGTGGAGCAAGTCGCGATCGCATAGAAGAGTCAGTTCTGGCAGTGAATTTAATCCAGAAACAGAGAGTTACGGGTTCATTAACCCAAAACACACATTTGAGCCCTAGAGAGAAGAAAACTCGAGGAAATCACTGAGAAGTCATCGGGTATTCGTCTGAGGTAAGATTCTTGACTCAAAAACATCATTTTATGGTAGTATTAACATCAATCTTCATGAAATTGGGTTGAAATCTTGAAGAAATGTGACCCAAATATTGAAAACGGGATTTTGAGTTCTGAGAGGCCATTTGAACTCCGATTTCGGTAAATTTTATATGCACGGACTCGTGGCGAGATAAGGATCGCGTTGGTGCTAATTTCGGAATTTTCCGAGCAATGGGGCCCGGGGTCGGGTTTTACCAACTTAGTGTAATTATGCGAATTTCATATAAATTGAAGTGGGTTATGATTCTTTGACCCGTATTTGATATAATTATTGTTATTTGACTAGATTCTACACACGAGGCAACGAAATTCAAAGGAAAAGGCATCGCGGACGAGTCTACGACCGGCTAGAGGTGAGTAGTTTGTGTATATGGTAGCCTGAGGGTTCGAAACCCCGCTTAGCACATTGTGACGCTAATAGGGCGTGGCTCGCACACCGTGGCAGGTGCGGGATTGATTGTGATTGGGGATTGAGACTTGGTCCATCCCGAAAGTGAATAATATGTTGTTAGTGTTGGAAATACACTGTATTTGCTATATTTGTGGGCTGTAAGCCTTGTTTGGGGCCTTGTGCCGATCTGTAGCGTCCTTAGAGGACAATAATTATGTGATAGCTATAATTGCCTAAATCACCGATCTCAGTCCTGGAAATTGAAATCACACTTTTGAAATGCTAAGTCACCACCTTTTACAAATTTAATAAAGTTAAAGTATTTTTCATAAATTATGAACTGGAAATTTGAATTAAGAAAAATGAACTCTTTTGTGACTTATCTGATTAATGTGGACTGAGGATGGATCAGGCTACACGCCGCAGCGGTTGATATGAGGATCGGGCTGCACGCCGCAGCAGTATTGCGCTTGGGCTGTAAGAGCCCATCCGGAGTCTATACACACCCCCAGTGAGCGTCGTCGACGTTAAATGGATCGGGCTGCACGCTGTAGCGGTTATGTGCATTGCATTGCATCTTCATTTTTTGAATTATTCTGTGGTAGCTGTATTGTACTGTTGATGCTAGTTCGTAGGAGATTCGGACCGTAGTGTAGCTTCATATTGTGGTATTCTGTGGATTTCCTATTTTCAGCTGCTTTATATATATTTATTACTCACTGAGTACTTAGTACTCACCCCTACTCCCCGCACCTTTGTGTGCGGGTTCAGGTACTCAGGAGAAGTAGACGAGCAATCTAGCTTTTACAGAGTCATATCAAGTTGCTGAGGTAGCTGCCTACGTTCGCAGAACCTAGCTTCTCCTCTCATTTCCAGTTGTTATTTTGTATTTTGTATTCGGACTTGAGTACTTCTATATCGTACTCTCTATTTCCTATTGGGTTTTGTTAGAGGCTCTAGACTTGTGACTCCGGATCTTTGGGAGTGTCAGTATTTTTTTCAGTATTATTATTATTGGAGTTCTTTGACTCATATATTCTTCTTGGGATGTCCATTTGGGACTGATGTTCATTGTGATAAACAATTGTTGGTCTGGCTGGCCTAGCTTAATTGTTGGGCGCCATCACGATCGGATTTGGGTCGTGACAAGTTGGTATCAGAACCTAGGTTACTAGGACTTGCGAGTCATGAGCCGGTTTAGTAGGCTTTCGCAGATCGGTACGTAGACGTCCGTATCTATCTTCGAAGGGCTACGGAAACTTTAGGAAAAACCTCATTTTCTTGAATTCATATCGTGCGAATTGTGTTATCATGAAATTAAATCTTTCCATATTCTATTCTCTCGCAGATGGCGAGAACACGAGCTAATGGACGTGGCGGACGACCACCATTGGCACCCACAGGCCGTGGTCGTGGTAGAGGTAGGGCAGCAGACACCAAGACTCGCAGACCTACCAGCCGACCGTACTCGTGGTCGATTCCCGCACCGGTGGCTCGTACTCAGGACCGCATTCCAGCGGCGGACGCTCCGACAACTCAGGTTCAGGCACCGGCAGCGCCCATTGTCATACCAGGTCTTCGTGAGACCTTGGCTCGTATCTTATCGCGCGTGCACGAGCTTGGCACAGTAGGTGCGCCATCGCCGCAGCATCTTCTTCACGAGCAGGGGAGGGAATCGCACCCCCGTGGCTCACACACCCGAGCCCGTTCGGCCCGCTCGCACCCGTTGCACCGGCCTCCTCGCATATATGGTTCCGGGCTATGCCCGACAACGAGCAGCCGTCGTTTGGAGAGATTTGAGAGGCTGCGGCCCTCCGACATTCGGTGGAGCCGAGGGCGAGGATGCCCGTGGTTTTCTTGACAGATGTCAGCGCATGCTGCGCACCGCGGGTATTCTAGAGTCCAACGGTGTTTCATTCACCACTTTTCGGTTCACAGGTGCAGCATTTCAGTGGTGGGAGGATTTCGAGAGGCGTAGGCCCGCCGGGGCAGTGCCCCTCACTTGGCAGCAGTTCTCCATGGTATTTTTGGAGAAGTACGTGCCTCAGTCTCAGAGAGAGGAGCTGCGACGTCAGTTCGAGTGGTTGAAGCAGGGAGAGATGACAGTTAATCAGTACGAGATGAGATTCACACAGCTGGCCCGTCATGCCATGTGGATGGTTCCTACGGACAGAGAGAGGATTCGGAGATTTATCGATGGCCTTATTTATCCCATCCGCATATTGATGACCAGGGAGAGAGTTTCGACAGTTACCTTCGAGGAGGTGGTTGATGCTGCCCGTCACATTGAGACACATCGCCGCAGAGAGCGGGAGGAGAGAGAGGCTAAGAGGCCTCGTGGTACTGGCAGCTACAGTGGTGCTCCGTCTAGGGGCCAACCTCAGCATAGCAGGGGTCGTTCTTTCAGGTCTCATCAGTCTGGATGTGCAGAGTCCAGTGGGGTTTCATCATATCGTGGTCGTCAGGGCCATCAGGGTTATCAGGGAGCCATCAGAACCGTCAGCAGAGTCAGCCTGCACTGAGTGCTCTTCCAGCTCAGAGCTCTGCTCATGCTTCCTCAGCATAGGGTTCATCTGTAGCGAGGGGTCCTCAGCAGCCCCTTCTTCCATCTTCGAGCCGTTGTTTTGAGTGCGGTGATTTGGGCCATATCAGGAGAGAGTGTCCTCAGTGGCTCCGTAAGCGGTCTCAGCAGAGGGATCAACCCTCGTCTTCTACTCCTGTTTCTTCAGCGCCAGCACAGTCGGCTAGGACTGGTGGCCAGGTATCCAGAGGTCGCCCTAGGGGCGAGGATCGTACTGGTGGAGGCCAGGCTCGTTTCTATGCTCTTCCGGATAGGAAGGATGCTAGTGCTTCAGATGCGGTCATTTCAGGTATTATCTCAGTCTGCCACAGGGATGCTTCTGTCTTATTTGATCCCGGATCCACCTATTCTTATGTCTCTACTTATTTTGCACATCATTTGGGTACGACCCGTGGTATTCTTGCTTTGCCCGTACATGTGTCTACCCCAGTGGGGGATACTGTTGTTGTGGATCAGGTATATCGATCCTGTATTATTACTATTGGGGGTCCGGAGACCCGAGTTGATTTATTACTACCGGGCATGGTAGATTTCGATGTAATTCTAGGCATGGATTGGTTATCTCCTTACCATGGGATTCTGGACTGTCATGCCAAGACAGTCACATTAGCTATTCCGGTAATCCGAGGATCAAATGGCATGGCGTGACTGATTATGTATCGTACATGGTGATTTCCTTTATAAAAGCCCAACGAATGATTGGGAAGGGTTATTTATCTTATTTGTCCTTCATTAGAAATGTTGAGGCTGAGACACCCAGTCTTGATTCGGTCCCCATTGTGAGGGAGTTTCCGGATGTATTTCCAGCAGACCTGCCGGGCATGCCACCCGACAGAGATATTGACTTTGGTATTGACTTGGTGCCGGGCACTCAGCCCATTTCTATTCCTCCCTATCGCATGGCACCAGCAGAGTTAAAAGAATTGAAAGAACAACTTCAAGAACTCTTAGATAAGGGTTTCATTCGTCCGAGTGTGTCACCTTGGGGTGCACCGGTGTTGTTCGTAAAGAAGAAAGATGGCACAATGAGAATGTGCATTGATTACAGGCAGCTGAACAAGGTAACAGTGAAGAATAAGTACCCATTACCTCGTATCGAGGACCTATTTGATCAGCTACAGTGAGCTAGTGTATTTTCTAAGATTGATCTTCGATCGGGCTATCATCAGTTGAAGATCATGGACTCGGATATTATGAAGACAGCGTTCAGGACGTGATATGGGCACTACGAGTTCCTGGTGATGTCTTTCGGGATGGCTAATGCCCCAGCTACATTCATGCACTTGATAAATAGTGTATTTCGGCCGTACCTTGATTCTTTTGTGATTGTGTTTATTGATGATATTCTGGTATATTCACGCAGCTAGGAGGAGCATACACATCACTTGAGGGTGGTATTGCAGAGGTTGAGAGAAGAAAAGCTTTATGAAAAATTCACTAAGTGTGAGTTCTGGCTTGATACTGTGACTTTTCTGGGACATGTAGTGTCCAATGATGGTATTCGGGTTGATCCACATAAGGTTGAGGCAGTGCAGAATTGGCCCAGACCTTCCTAAGCTACTGAGATTTGGAGTTTCCTCGGCTTGGTAGGCTATTATCGCCGGTTAGTTCAGGGTTTCTCATCTATTGCTTCACCGTTGACCAAGTTGACATAGAAGAATGCTCCATTTGTGTGGTCCGATGAATGCGAGGAGAGCTTTCAAAAGATCAAGGAGGCTTTGACCACACCTCCAGTACTGGTATTTCCATCAGCTTTAGGGTCATATACGGTGTATTGTGATGCTTCTAGAGTTGGGCTCGGTTGTGTGTTGATGTAGGATGGTAGAGTTATTGCATATGCTTCTCGTCAGCTAAAGCCCCACGAGAAGAACTACCCTGTTCATGATTTGGAGTTAGCTGCTATTGTTCATGCCTTGAAGATTTGGAGGCATTACCTATATGGTGTATCTTGTGATGTATATACGGACCACCGCAGCCTTCAACATTTGTTTAAGCAGAAAGATCTAAATTTGAGGCAGTGGAGATGGCTTGAATTGCTTAAAGACTATGATATTACTATCTTGTATCATCCCGGGAAAGCCAATGTAGTGGCTGATGCATTGAGCCAGAAGGCTATTAGTATGGGCAGTTTGGCGTATATTCCAGTTGGGAGAGACCCCTAGCAGTTGATGTGCAGGCGTTAGCTAATCAGATGGTGAGGCTGGATATTTCTGAGCCCAGTCGGGTGATGGCTTGTGTAGTAGCTCGTTCTTCTTTATATGATCGTATTCGAGAGCGCCAGTATGATGATCCACACTTACTTGTCCTTAGGGACAGAGTTCAGCATGATGATGCCAGAGATGTCACTATTGATAGTGATGGTGTATTGCGGATGCAGGGCCGGATATGCGTGCCCAATGTTGATGGCCTTCGTGAGTTGATATTGGAGGAGGCCCACAGCTCGCGGTATTCTATTCATCCAGGAGCCGCGAAGATGTACCAGGATTTGAAGCAGCATTACTGGTGGAGAAAGATGAAGAAAGATATTGCGAGCCATGTGGCTCGGTGTCTAAACTGTCAGCAGGTCAAGTATGAGCATCAGAGACCTGGTGGTGTATTCCAGCGTATTGATATTCCGGAGTGGAAGTGGGAAAGAATAACTATGGACTTTGTTAGTGGACTCCCTCGGACAGCGAGGAAGTTTGATTCAGTTTGGGTGGTGGTGGATAGGTCGACTAAGTCAGCTCATTTCATCCCAGTGTGTACTACTTATTCCTCAGAGCGGTTGGCAGAGATATTCATCCGCGAGATAGTGAGATTGCATGGAGTTCCTATTTCCATTATATCAGACAGAGGTACCCAGTTCACATCTCAGTTCTGGAGGACATTTCAGCGAGATTTGGGTTCACAGGTAGAGTTGAGCACAGCATTTCATCCACAGACGGATGGGCAGTCTGAGCGTACTATTCAGATATTGGAGGACATGTTGCGTGCTCGTGTCATTGATTTTGGTGGTTCATGGGCTGATTATTTGCCTTTGGCGGAGTTTGCTTACAATAATAGCTATCAGTCCAACATTCAGATGGCACCGTATGAAGCTTTATATGGGAGGCGGTGTAGGTCTCCAGTCGGTTGGTTCGAGTCCGGCGAGGCTAGGTTGTTAGGGACAGAGTTAGTCCAAGATGCCTTAGACAAGGTGAAGGTGATTTAGGAGAGACTTCGTACAGCTCAGTTGCGTTAGAAGAGTTATGCGGACCGGAAGGTCCGAGATGTGTCTTATTCAGTAGGTGAGAAGGTGTTGCTGAAGGTTTCGCCTATGAAGGGTGTTATGAGGTTTGGGAAGAAAGTGAAGTTTAGCCCAAGGTTTATTGGACCTTTTGAGGTGCTTAGGAAAGTTGGGGAGGTGGCTTATATGCTTGCTTTGCCACCCAGTTTGTCGGGAGTTCACCCGGTGTTCCATGTATCTATGCTCCGGAAGTATGTCGGAGACCCGTCTCATGTGTTAGACTTCAGCACGATACAACTAGATGAGGATTTGACTTATGATGTGGAACCAGTAGCCATTTTGGGTCGACAGGTTCGTAAGCTGAGATCCAAGGACACAGCTTCAGTGAAAGTGCAGTGGAGAGGTCGTCCCGTGGAGGAAGCAACTTGGGAAACCGAGCAGGAGATGCGAAGCAGATAACCACACTTGTTTGATACTCCAGGTATGTTTTTTAACCCGCTCGCGGACGAGCGTTTGTTTAAGTTGGGGAGAATGTAACGACCCGGCCCGTCGTTACGGGAATTACCACCCCGTTACCTTGAATTTACACATCTTATGCTTTTAAAACAGTATTAGAGTATATCGGGTGAGTTAGGAGTGATTTGGATTGAAAATGAAACAAATAGCATGTTTGAAGAAAGCTTGAATACGAAAAGTCAACCAAGAGTTGACTATTGAGTTAGAGTGCTCGGAACCGGATTCTGATGATTCGACTAGTTCCGGGGGATCATTTATGACTTAGGAGAGCAATCGGAATTGAATTCGGAGGTCCGGTGTAGTTTTAGGCTTGAATTGGCGAAGAGTGATTTTTGGCGAAAACCGGATGGTAGGTGATATTTTGATCCGGGGGTCGGAATGGGATTCCGACAATTTTTGTAGCTTCGTTATGTGATTTTGGATATGTCTGCATATTTTCAGGTCATTCGGACATTGTTTGATCGGGTTTTGGATTGAATGTTAGTTTTGAAAGTTTTAAAGAAACTTAGGCTTGAATTCGTGAATAAATAGAGATTTTGATGTTTAGTATGGTGTTTTTATGGTTGGAACAAGTCCGTATCATGTTTTGGAGTATGTTGGTGGTTTTCGTTGGGGTCCCGGGGGCCTCGGGATGGATTCGGACCATCAACCGGGCATTTAGAACTTGGAAAAATTCTGCAGAAATTGCAGTCAGCAGTTGCTCTATGCGATCGCATAGAGATGATTGCGATCGCATAGAAGAGTGGAAGGGGGCGTGAAGTTTTCTCTATGCAATCGCGTGGAGGGCATTGCGATCGCATAGTGTCCGAATTTTTGTGCAGTGTGATCGCGGAGGCTCGATTGCGATCGCGTAGGGTAGGAATGCAAAGCTATGCGATCGCATGGCTAGGCCTGCGATCGCATAGAACAAATTGGAGGCCCGAGGAAAATTACTCTATGCGATCGCAATAGGGGGCATGCGATCGCATAGAACAAAAGTCTCTGGCAGTGAGGGTTACGGGTTCATTAACCCAAAACTCAATTTTGAGCCCTAGAGAGAAGAAAACTCGAGGAAATCACCGAGAAGTCATCGGGTATTCGTCGGAGGTAAGATTCTTGACTCAAAAACATCATTTTATGGTAGTATTAACATCAATCTTCATGAAATTGGGTTGAAATCTTGAAGAAATGTGACCCAAATATTGAAAACGGGATTTTGAGTTTTGAGAGGCCATTTGAACTCCGATTTCGATAAATTTTATATGCACGGACTCGTGGCGAGATAAGGATCGCGTTGGTGCTAATTTCGGAATTTTCCGAGCAGTGGGGCCCGGGGTCGGGTTTTACCAACTTAGTGTAATTATGCGAATTTCATATAAATTGAAGTGGGTTATGATTCTTTGACCCGTATTTGATATAATTATTGTTATTTGACTAGATTCTACACACGAGGCAACGAAATTCAAAGGAAAAGGCATCGCGGACGAGTCTACGGCCGGCTAGAGGTGAGTAGTTTGTGTATATGGTAGCCTGAGGGTTCGAAACCCCGGCTTAGCACATTGTGACACTAATAGGGCGTGGCTCGCACACCGTGGCAGGTGCGGGATTGATTGTGATTGGGGATTGAGACTTGGTCCATCCCGAAGGTGAATAATATGTTGTTAGTGTTGGAAATACACTGTATTTGCTATATTTGTGGGCTGTAAGCCTTGTTTGGGGCCTTGTGCCGATCTGTAGCGTCCTTAGAGGACAATAATTATGTGATAGCTATAATTGCCTAAATCACTGATCTCAGTCCTGGAAATTGAAATCACACTTTTGAAATGCTAAGTCACCGGCTTTTGCAAATTTAATAAAGTTTAAGTATTTTTCATAAATTATGAATTGAAAACCAGAATTAAGAAAAATGAACTGTTTTGTGACTTAATTGCTTATTGTGGACTGAGTATGGTATCGCGCTGCACGCCGCAGTGGTTGATATGAGGATCGGGCTGCACGCCGCAGCAGTATTGCGCTTGGGCTGTAGGAGCCCCTCCGGAGTCCGTACACACCCCCAGTGAGCGCCGTCGACGTTAAATTGGATCGGGCTACACGCCGTAGCGGTTATGTGCATTGCATTGCATCTGTATTTGTTGAATTACTATGTGGTAGCTGTATTGTATTGTTGTTGCTAGTTCGTAGGAGATTCGGACTGTAGTGTAGCTTCATATTGTGGTATTCTGTGGATTTCTTACTGTCAGCTACTTATATATATTTGTTACTCACTGAGTACTTAGTACTCACCCCTACTCCCTGCACCTTTTGTGTGCAGACTCAGGTACTCAGGAGCAGTAGACAAGCAATTCCAGCGGTTGCAGTGTCATATCGGGTTGCTGAGGTAGCTGCCTACGTTCGCAGAACCTAGCTTCTCCTCTCATTTCCAGTTGTTATTTTGTATTTTGTATTCGGACTTGAGTACTTCTATATCGTACTCTCTATTTCCTATTGGGTTTTGTTAGAGGCTCTAGACTTGCGACTCCGGATCTTTGGGAGTGTCAGTATTTTGTTCAGTATTATTATCATTGGAGTTCTTAAACTCATATATTCTTCTTGGGTTGTCCATTTGGGACTGATATCTTTGTGTTAATTAAATCGTTGGT
Source organism: Nicotiana noctiflora (assembly GCA_032618575.1). Taxonomy (NCBI): domain Eukaryota; kingdom Viridiplantae; phylum Streptophyta; class Magnoliopsida; order Solanales; family Solanaceae; genus Nicotiana; species Nicotiana noctiflora. The sequence goes on from JASVEL010010022.1 coordinate 82,751, forward strand.
CTGGCTGGCCTAGCTTGATTGTTGGGCGCCATCACGATCGGATTTGGGTCGTGACACGTAACCATGCCTATACATCATACTCGATCACATAATAATTAGCAACAAGACTCAACCCATATTCCCTCAAGCTAGGGTTAAACTAAACAATTACCTCAAAGTCTTGAAATCCGCTTAATCCTCAACTATTGCTTTACCTCGTGATTCCACCTCCAATACAGTGATATCTTGGCATAATCAATTTAATAATATCAATAAAGACTTAATGGCAACATCCCATAGCCTAGATATGAATTTTCTAGCATTATTCCAAAAATTCCCGAAATTAGGCACCGGGCCCACATGGTCCAAACTCAAGGCTAGGACCAAAAATCAATCATCCATAACCCCACGAGTTCAATTCTATAATTTGTTTTAAGATTCGACCCCAAATCGAGGTTGAATTACCCAAAAGTCTCAAAACCCTAACTCTACACAAAACCCATAATTTCTACCTTGAACTTCATGATGTAGGGCTAGGAATTCGCTAACTAATAAAGAAAATTGAAGGAAACAAGTTGAACAATGCTTACCCAAGAAGTTTTGATGAATGAGAGCTTCAATGGACGCCTAAGATCTTGGAGAAGAAAGGGTTTCGTGTGATTTTATTAAAATCCTGTCACTTGTTATGTTTTTAACTTAAATATTCGCTGGGCAAAATTGCCCTTCGCGTTCGCGGGAAAAGGTCCGCGTTCGCGAAGGGTAACTGGGCAATGAATCGCGAATGCGTGGAACAGGAAAGCAAATGCGTAGAAGAAAGTGCTTAGGGGTCCAAGATTGGCCTACGCGAACGCGTGCATAGGGACGCGAAAGCGATAGAGAATTGAATAGACCGTCGCGATCACGATGGCCAGAACGCGAACACGATGAAGGGAAATATCGGGATTTGAATTTAGCTTACGCGATCGCAGTAGGGTACACACGAACGCGATGGAGGGGAAAACAAGGCACTGCGAACGCAAGCCGAGGGCCGGGCTCGCGAAGAACAAAGGTCTGTAACAGAAAAATTGATCCTATTTCCAAGTGTAAAAACACCCCGAACCACCTCCAATTCACTCCCGATCCCTCGGGACTCCTGACCAATCACATACACTAACTCTAAAACATCATACGAACTTACTCGAGCGATCAAATTGCCAAAATAACAACAAAATCATTGAATCAAGCCTCAAGATGATCATTTTCCTTTCAAAATTCATAAACTTCTAACTTTAGATATTTAGGCCCGAAATACGTCAAACGACGTTCGATTTGGCCAAATTTTACAGGAAGAGCTTAAACAATAGCTAAGACTTGTACCGGGCGTCAGAACCAAAATACGAGCCCGATACCATAGTCTATTAATCAATTTTCATTTCTACTTTCCTTAATAATTTCAGAAGAATAATTTAACAGAAAAATTCTTTTACTCAGGTTCTAGACCTCGGATTTCGACTCTGGGCACATGCCCGAGTCCCATATTTTTCTACGGACCTTCCGGGACCGTCCAATCTCGGTTACGGGTCTGTTTATCAAAACTGTTGACCGAAGTCAACTATATATATATTAATATCAAAATTCTTTAAAATTTTCACAGATTTCACATATTTAAACATAAATGTTTTTTGATTATGTGCCCGGAATGTGCATGCAAATCGAGGCAGCAGAAAATGAGGTTTTCAAGGCCTCAGAAGCATGGAACAGATGAGGAAACAAGTGATGACCCTTTGGGCCATCACATCTCTCACCTCTAAAACAACCGTTCGTCCTCAAACGGACAAAAGAAAGAAGTACCTAAGTCGGGGAACAAGTGCGGATAATGGCTCCGAATATCAGACTCGAACTCCTAGGTCGATGCCTCAAGGGGTTGACCTCTCCACTGAACACGAACAGAAGGAAAACTCTTAGATCTCAGCTGACAATCCTGCCGGTCTAGAATAGCTACTGGCTCCTCCTCGTAAGATAAATCTTTGTCCAACTGAATAGTGCTGAAGTTTAACACATGCATAGGATTGACGTGATATCTTCGAAGCATAGAGACATGGAAAATTGGATGCATGGCTGATAAGCTAGGTGGCAATGCAAGTCTATAAGCCACCTCTCCCATTCAATCGAGAATCTCAAACGGGCCAATGTACCTAGGGCTAAGCTTGCCCGTCTTTCCAAACCTCATCACGCCCTTCATAGGCGACACTCGGAGCAATACCCGCTCACCAACCATAAAATCTATATCTCGGACCTTACGGTCTGCCTAACTCTTCTGCCTAGACTAAGCTGAATGCAGCCTCTCCTGAGTAATCTTGGCCTTATCTAAGGCCTCCTGAACTAAGTCTGTACCCAATAACCGAGCCTCTCCCGGCTCGAACCATCCAACCGGAGACCGATATCGCCTACCATACAATGCCTCATATGGAGCCATCCGAATGCTGGATTGGTAGCTATTGTTATAGGCGAATTCTGCTAAAGGAAAAAACTGGTCCCATGAGCCTCCAAAGTCAATGACACAAGCTTGAGGCATATCTTCCAAAATCTAAATAGTCCGTTCGGACTGACTGTCCGTTTGAGAATGGAATGCTATGCTCAACTGAACCTGAGTGCCTGAATCTTGCTGAACCGCTCTCCAGAAGCGCGAGGTAAACTGCGTACCCCGATCTGAGATGATGGATATCGGCACCCCATGAAGGCGAATAATCTCCCGGATATAAATCTCAGCTAACCTCTCGAATGAATAAGAGACTGCTACTGGAATGAAATGGGCTGACTTAGTCAACCTATCAACAATGACCTAAATAATATCAAACTTTTTCCGAGTCAATAGGAGTTCAGTAATGAAATCCATGGTAATCCTCTCCCTTTTCCACTCGGGAAGCTCAATCCTCTGAAACAAGCCACCGAGTCTCTGATGCTCATACTTGACCTACTGACAGTTCAAGCACCGAGCAACATACGCAAAAATGTCCTTTTTCATCCTATGCCACCAATAATGCTGCCGCAAGTCCTGATACATCTTCGCGGTGCTTGGGTGAATAGAATACCGAGAACTATGGCCTCCGCTAGGATTAATTCTCGAATCCCATCAACATTGGGCGCACAAACTCGCCCCTGCAATCTCAACACCCCGTCATCACCTAAGGTTACCTTCATAGCACCTCCACGCTGCACCGTGTCTCTCAGGACACACAAATGGGGATTATCAAACTGCCGTTCATGGATACTCTCTAATAGAGAAGAACGAGCGACCTTGAAAGCCAACACTCTGCTAGGCAAAAAAATATCTAATCTCACAAATCGGTTGGTGAAAGACTGAACATCTAAAGCAAGCGGTCTCTGGCTGACTGGAATATAAGCGAGACTACCCATGCTGGAAGACTTTCTATTCAATGCATCGGCCACCACATTGGCCTTACTTGGGTGATATAAGATAGTAACATCATAATCTTTCAACAACTCTAGCCATCTCCTCTGCCGCACATTCAACTCCTACTTGAACAAGTACTGAAGGCTTCTATGATCCGTGCATACCTCACACGCCACACCATATAGATAACGCCTCTAAATTTTCAAAGCATGAACAACCGCTGCCAACTCTAGGTCATGATCCAGATAATTCTTCTCATGGATTTTCAACTGTCTCGAAGCATAGGCAATAACTTTGCCATCCTACATCAATATCGCTCCAAGGCCAGTACATGAAGCATCACAATAGACTGTGTAAGGCCCTGAACCCGTGGGAAAAACCAATACTGGTGCCGTAGTCAGAGATGTCTTGAGCTTCTGAAAGCTCACCTCGCACTCATTTGACCACCTAAACTGGGCACCCTTCTGGGTCAATCTGGTTATGAGGGCTGCAATAGAAGAAAACCCATCTACGAACCGACAATAGTAACTTGCTAACCCCAAGAATACTTTGGATCTCAGTCAATGAAGCTGGTCGAGGCTAATTCTTGACTGCTTCAATCTTCTTTGGGTCCACCTGAATACCCTCTACTGATACAATATGACCCAGAAATGTAACCGAACTCAACCAGAACTCGTACCTTGAAAACTTAGCATATAGCCAACTATCCGTCAGAGTCTAAAGAACTACTCTGAGGTGCTTCTCATGCTCTTCCTGTCTGCGGGAGTACACCAGAATATCATATATAAAGACTATCACGAACAAGTCTAGATAAGGCTTGAACACTCGGTTCATCAACTCCATAAATGTTGCTGGGGCATTGGTCAACCCAAATGAAATGACTAAAAACTCATAACACCCATACCGAGTGCGAAATGCTATTTTAGGGACATCAGACGCTCTAATCTTCAGCTGATGGTAGCCAGATCTCAAGTCCATCTTTAAGCACACCCTTGCTCCTTGGAGCTGGTTAAAAAAATCATCAATCCTCGGTAGTAGATACTTATTCTTTATCAGCACTTTGTTCAATTATCGGTAATCAATACACATCCGCATCGAACCATCCTTCTTCTTCACAAATAACACCGGCGCACCCCAAGGAGAAACACTAGGCCTGGTAAAGCCCTTCTCTAGTAAATCCTGCAACTGGTCCTTTAGCTCCTTTAACTCTGGCAGGGCCATACGATACGGCAAAATAGAAATGGGATGCGTGCCTGGAGCTAGATCAATACAGAAATCAATATCCCTATCGGGCGGCATACTCAATAGGTGTGAAGGGAACATCCAGAACTTACGAACCACGGGCACAAAATCGATAAAGAAAACCCCCTACTAGAATCACGAACATAAACCAAGTAGACCAAACACCCTTTCTCGGCCATACACCGAGCCTTCACAAACGATATAGCACTGCGCGTAGAATGACCCGATATGGTGCAAAATAAGACCAAAGCTTCTCTACCACAAGACAGAATAGTACTTGTACCTCCACCTCTAATACCTTTACCTCCACTTCTCGCATCTCTACCTCCACCTCTAATACCTTTACCTATACCTCTCGCATCTCTACATCCACCTCTAATACCTTTATCTCCACAAAGTCTCCAAAGAAGTAGCTGATATATCATTGGCCTGTGTGCTCAGCTGAAGAAGCTGTATATGACCTCACCATTCGCGAAGGAACTGAGTAGAAATTCAGTCATCATTTGAGAAACCAATCGCACGATAAGAAAGAACAAATGAGAGGTTTTCCTAACTCAATAGACTTTGGGGAACAAGTACAGACGTCTCCGTACCTACCCCTCAGACTCTACTAAGTTTGTCTGTGAGTTGTGAGATCGGTGTAACCTAGTGCTCTGATACCAACTTGTCACGACTCGGATTTCCCACCATCGGGGTCGTGATGGCGTCTACTCGTGGTAGCTAGGCAAGCCAACTTATCTACCGTTTTCACTAGTAAAACCATTATGTTGACAATTTATAGCATCAGTAATAATAACTACAATAACTGCGGAAGTCTAATTTATAAGTATGAATAAATACGAAATACTCAACAATATTCTCTACCCAGGATTTGGTGTTACATACTCACGAACTACTAAGAATAAACTAAATACAAGGGTCTGAAAGAAATGTAACAACTGTATGTCTCGAAAACAATGAGGCAATAGTAAATATGAAAACATAAGAAGAGCCGCCGGGACTGCGGACGCCTGAAAGACTACCTCAGTCTCGGAATGCTCAACTCCCACGAATACTCTACTGCTGCTGCTGCTCCTGCTCAAAATCCGGACCTGTACAAAAATGCACAGAAGTGTAGTATCAGCACAACCGATCCCATATGCTGGTAAGTGTCTAGCCTAACCCTGGCGAAGTAGTGACGAGGCTAGACTGGACACCACATAAACCTGTGCAGTTATAAATATACAAGGAAAATCGAATACCAAGTAATTAACAGCATGGGAGGGGGAACATGCTATGGGGAAATACAAATTAACAGTAATCCAGAATAACAAACTAACACAACTTAGATTCACAATGGACAAGAAATCAATACTCAAATATAAACAGGTAGCATCAATAACTGTTGCGGCGTGCAACCCGCTCCACAATTACCATTTTTGCTGCGTGAAACCCACTCCACAATTACCATTATTGCATCGTGCAACCCTCTCAACAATTACCATTGTTGCAGCGTGCAACCCGACCATATCATTTATCATTGTTGCGGAGCGCAACCCGATCCTCAATGTCTTATTGTTGCAGCGTGCAACCTGCTCCTTAATATCATTTAACAGTCTGATTTCCCAAACAACATACACAATTAAGAGACATAAAAATAAGCAAATATTTGACAAACATCCCGGCAAGGGAAGGAATCCAACGAGTTCAACCAAATGTCCTGGCAAGGGAATAATTAACAACGCTTTCTCTTTCTTACTTCTCTTATCTCACGATATCACTGGAGCCCAAGCTCTAAGAAATTTCTTATCTCATATTCCATCACAAATGAAAATATAACGACTTCCTAGTAAGGGAACAAAAACGTCTTCTCAAATATTCCGGTAAGGATATTACTATAACCACATTAGTTCCAACATCTAACTACCACAGCTATAACCAACCTATTACCACACTTAACCATCTCAGCTATATCTAACCGATTGCCTCACCTAACCATACCGTCTATAACTAACCTATTACATTACTTAACCACTTCAACTATAACTATAGTCATCCCACGCCACGAGGAAACATTAACCTAAGCGACCCTTGTATCCGTCAAGAACACAATGCAGAGGAATCACAACCCAACAATAGCCCGTCAAGAGGGCAACATAATGATCTGTTCTCTTTCTCACTTTTACTTCACAATTCTCTTCACAACTCAAGCAATTACTCTAGAGGTTCAATTATCACTTATACTTTCACAATTCGTATCACATTTTGAGCCAATGTTCCTAGGAACCAAATTATCGCATCACCATTCACATGTTATTCACAACATATATAAATACTCCAATAAATAAGGAATTCATAATCAGTTCATGATAATCACATTATAAGGACTCACGGTCATGCTAGATACCAATGTATAGATACTCGTAACCATGCCTATACATTGTACTCAATCACATACAAATTAGCAACAAGACTCAACTCTTATTCCCTCAAGCTAGTGTTAAACCAAACACTTACCTTAAAGCCTTGAAATCCGCTTAAACCTCAACTATTGCTTTACCTCATGATTCCACCTCCAATACAGTGAAATCTAGGCATAATCAATTTAATAATGTCAATAAAGACTCAATGGAAACATCCAATAGCCTAGATATGAATTTTCTAGCATTATTCCAAAAATTCCCGAAATTAGACATCGGGCCCACATGGTCCAAACTCGAGGCTCGGACCAAACTCAATCATCCATAACCCCACGAGTCCAATTATATAATTTGTTTTAAGATTTGACTCCAAATTGAGGTTGAATTACCCAAAATTCTCAAAACCTTAACTCTACCCAAAACCCATAATTTCTACCTTGAACTTCATGATTTAGGGCTAGAAATTCGCTAATTAATGAAGAAAATTGAAGGAAACAAGTTGAACAATGCTTACCCAAGAAGTTTTGATAAATGAGAGCTTCAATGGACGCCTAAGTGCTTGGAGAAGAAAGGGTTTCGTGTGTTTTTATGAAAATCCCATCATTGGTTCTATTTTTAACTTAAAAATTCGCTGGGCAAAATTGCCCTTCGCGTTCGCGGTAAAGGGGCCGCGTTCACGAAGGGTAACTGGGTGATGAATCACGAACGCATGGAACAGGAACGCGAATGTGTAGAAGAAAGTGATGGGGGGTCTAAGATTGGCCTACGCGAACGCGTGCATAGGGATGCTAACGCGAACATGATAGAGAACAAAATAGACCATCACGATCACGATGGCCAGAACACGAACGCGATGAAGGGAAATACTGGGGTTTGAATTTAGCTTACGCAATTTTGGTGCGGAACACGCAAACGCGATGGAGAGGATAACAAGGCACTGCGAACGCGAGACTAGGGCCGCGTTCGTGAAGAACAAAGGTCTGTAACAGAAAATTTGATCTTATTTCCAAGTGTAAAAACACCCCGAACCACCTCCAATTCACTCTCAAGCCCTCGGGACTCCTGACCAATCTCACACACTAACTCAAAAACATCCTACGAACTTACTCGAGCGATCAAATCACCAAAATAACGTCAAAATCATTGAATCAAGCCTCAAGATCATCATTTTCCTTTCAAAATTCATAAACTTCCAACTTTAGATATTTATGTCCGAAACACGTCAAACGACGTCCGAGTTCGATCAAATTTTATAGGAACCGCTTAATCAATAGCTAAGACTTGTACCAGGCATCGGAACCAAAATATGAGCCCGATACCATAGTCTATTATTCAATTTTCATTTCCATTTTCCTTAATAATTTCAAAAAAATAATTTAATAGAAAAATTCTTTTACTCAAGTTCTAGACCTCGGATTTCGACTCCGGGCACATGCCCGAGTCCCATGTTTTTCTACGGACCTTTTGGGATTGTCCAATATCGGGTGCGGGTTCGTTTACCAAAAATATTGGCCGAAGTCAACAATGATCATATTAATATCAAAATTCTTTAAATTTTTCACAGATTTCACATATTTTAACGTAAAATTTTTTCGGCTACGCGTCCGGACTGGGCATGCAAATCGAGGCGATAGAAAAATGATGTTTCTAAGGCCTCGAAAGCACGGAACAGATGAGAAAATACGTGAAGACCCTTTGGGTCGTCACAATTATACTTCATGTATTCAATATATTATTTTGTATTTGACTGTATTCAATGTAATTATATAATTTCAATATATAAATTTATTTGTAAAGATATCACTAAAAATATTTTAGTAAAGATATCACTAAAAAAAGAAAGTCTCGGTTGAATCTCTAAAGATTGCTCTGTTTTTAGGGTGTTCTTCGGTTGAGAATCTTTTCTAAAACTGAAAATTTGGATTTTGTGTGTTACAATTGATTCTGTTGAGATATATTAGGAGTCTATCTCGTTAATTGATTCACTTACCATTTTTAAATAACTGAAGACCTTTTTTTTTTTTGTAAATTTTGTTATTGTTTTCATGAATACAGCTCGCGAATACATATGAATATAGTCTATACGTTAGCTGCAGTTCCCATTTTTTCACCGAATTTTTCTAGTATATTCATGAATACATTAGCTTAAATACATCGAATATACTCTATAATAAGTTAAAACATAGCTATATGAAGTAATTTAGTAAATGGTAGCTATAGCATACTAATAATAACTAAAACATAGTGGTTTCTGAAAATTTCTCTTATATGTAGAAGTTCCATAATCCAGCATATTATGGTGAAATATTTCGTGTTTTAGCCGGGTATTTCGCATAAAATAGTGACGATTTTTCAATGACTTTGCAAATGTTGACTATTTCTCAACTATCAGTCCAAAAACTGGCTGGCACATGCTATCTTGACTACTTTTGACGTTATTTACGACCCGTTAGTTTTGACAAAATATAAAATTGGCCGATCAGTCTAAACTTATTATATTTGCTAGCCAAAAAAGGTATAAAATATAAATATTATACGTATAAGATACACATATATAAAAAATATATATTTTGCCAGCTATTTTTTTTAAAGATGCATTTCTCTCTATTTTTTAAGTTCAAGTGCAGAATTTCTTACATTAACGGACTATATATATAATTTATATCTTTTGTTAATCTAGATAGTTTATGCGATCAACTGTGGAACTGTATTACTTAAATCCACCTAGATGCAACTCGAAGGTTGACTTGTCACTAAATTAATTCTTTGTTAAAGTGTGGAGTGTGGACACATTCTCTTTCACAATTTTAAATTTTAAGCAAATCATTGTTCTATATATATTGTAAACAAAAATATACTTATACTATGTGTGAATATAGTATTAGGTATTACGTAAGATAAGAGTTGGGATTAAATTTGTACCTGTTTGGTTGGAGGTATAAAGTTACCCCTGGATAAATTTGTACCTCTAACCAAACAAGGTATAAACATAATTCCAAATCTTATCTCGCTTATCCCATCTTATCCCACTTTATGTGATGATCCGAAAGGTCATCTCGTATTTTAGAACTCAATTCGGGATTCTGAGGCCTTCAAAACCTCATTATCTTTCTCCACGATTTACGTGTACAGTCCGGGCATTGTCACACCTCCTTTTTACCGCTATTTATTACTCCCCGGGAAGGGATATAATAAAAAGGAGTTTTTTCCAATTTAAGGACAGTCGGAACGAGATTTATTTATTTAATTTTAGAGTCGCCACTTGGGAGAATAATGATGTCCCAAGTCACCGGATGACTCCCGAACCGAGAAAAGTTTGACTCTGTTATAGTCTGCGAACTAGAAATTCAGATAAGAAATTCTGTTAATCAGGGAGAAGGCATTAGGCACCCCCGAATTCCATGGTTCTAGCACGGTCGCTCAACTGTTGTATTTGTTTTTATCTGACTTCTATATATGTTCCTTTTTTTATATGCATTTTAATATTCCGCTTTATTGTTTAAAGAATTACAACGTCGTGAAAATGTATTTTTGGACCACGCCGTACCAATACGCCCGTGGTTTTTAACACATTTCTACTTCGTTGAGATTTGAATTTGGATCACATAAATGTGCATCCGTATTAAGAAGGTAATATTATTATAAATCGTGCCTAGAGTATCTACGTCTTGTTAACTTTGGGAAGTCCGTGAAGTTTACTGAACGGTCCTTCCAAATCTAAGATTTTTATAACAATTATTTGAGGGCCCGCAATTGTGCATTTAATGTGGCGAGGCTCGTCTCATTTTTTGTTAAAGTCATGTTTAAAGTATACTACATTTTCTATGCGTTTGTCTCTAATAATAATAATAAAAAGTCTTAATTCATTAATATTACCTAAGAGTTATTACATAGAGGCCATGAGCACATGCGGGCCTAGGCCTTCAATCATTTTTGGGCTTGTTCACAGTCCATACTATAACACCATGGCCTGATGTATCTGGACTAGTTAATTTCGCGTGGGCCCAAATCCTAGAACGCATGTTATGTGTCCAGGCTCAATGGCCATTAAAACATATCTATTGAATTTTGGGTCTGTTATTAGGAAATTGGTTCCAGAACTAACACAAAACATAAGATTGTTCTTCATTTTTCGTTAATGATTGACTTTAAAGTCAGACTAGTTTATACAATCAGCTATCAGAAAAGTTCACTTGTCTTTTAATTCAAATACTCGTCAATCCTATCAATTACTAAATCAATTTAAACTAACATTCTAATACTGGTCTTGAACACTACATTTTAAATTCGTAAAGGTTTAGACAATTCATTGATGACTACAAATCAAGTGTTTTAACTACTGATTCATCAGCTTATTAAAGGCTGGTTCATAGAAAACGAGAATTTAAACTAGTGTTTTACTATATAAGGCTTTATAGCAAACGACACATTACAAAATTAATGAATGCGAAACATTTATTGTATAAATCCATATTGCTTATAAGATGTTGAACATGCATTTATAGAAATAATTTCTAACAACTAAACTTACTTCAATATTCAGATAATAGTGTTCTTTAAGAAGACATTACTATATTATTAACCTAACAAAAATAAGTTGCAGAAATTTAAACCTATTTTACTTTACATTTAACCTCTTATACTATCCTATTATCTCGATTGTAATATAAAACTATTTGTAAAACTAAAATTAATGTCAATTAAGTCTAACAGTCCAGTCCGAATTATTACATTTCCAAAACTAACCTAACGAATACACATGGTTAATTTCGATATAAAAAATAGCAGAATATAAAATAACACTTAAACTTCATTTCATCCTCTTTAATATCACATTTACAGCTTCAATCAATGGAAATTGTACCTAGAAATGAAAGGATACCGATGAGATCAAGACAAAATAAATATCAGCAATCAACAACAACTTGTTAATCAATCAAAACAGCTCCAGCAAACCAGATTCAACTCAGAATGAAGATAAACCAGTAGAAAACCCACATGTGCTAATCCAATCCACTAATCAACACTTGACTCAACACAATACCAATCCAATAGTAAATCAATCACCAAAGCCAAATAGAAGAAGCACGGACTTGAAATTACTTGCAGGATCAATGAAACAATGATACTTTTTATGGTTTTTCGGACTTTAATGGAAGAAAATGCACAAATTGAGATTGCACACATAAAGGGAAACGTTTTTGCATTTCAGGTTTTTGCTCAGGCTTCTAAACTTTCAAAACTTGTTAAATGAAGGCTGATGTAGCCTATATATAGATTTGAAAAGGGAGGGAATTTCAAATTCTGAAATTATCCCTTAGTCCCTTATTTTATTATAACTAGACCCCTATTATTTTATTTAATTGACTCTTTTCCCTTTTATTTATGCAGTGTTATCCCTTTTCCCCAATCTAGAAGGTTCCTACCCTTGGATTTTACCCTTCTACCCCCACTTTTAATTGACATTTACTGTGCTACCCTTTATTTCTGCCTGGAATACCCTCAACCCCTTAAGTATTTACCGTTAAACCAAATAGGATTTCCAAATCTACCCCTATCCCCTTAGAGTTATTACAATAAACCAAATGCCATTCCCCAAATTAACCCTACCTTCCTATTTATTTACCCTTTTACCCATACTGCTTTTAAACCTAATTGTAATCAAATACCCAAAATTACTCTAAAATCAGGATCGAAAACCTTAACAAATTACCATAATTAATCACTTAATTGCCAATTAACGGATACAACCAAATCTGTACTAAGTAATCAATTAACAAGATTCAGAATCCAACCAAACCACAATAAATCCGATTAAAAGAACATCTTAGTTACTAATCAAATTTTAAAACAATCAGAACCCTAAATCTAAGTATAATAGTATGAACAGAAATCAAAAACTAAGACTATGTCATTTTTATCAAGAATTAACCACAAAAGGAAAATCATGGACATGCAAACAAAATCATAAGTAAAATAATTGAAAGAGAACAGAAACTTAGCTTTGTTGTTCTCTTTTCTTCTTTATTTTCCTTTTCTCTCTTTCTTTCTTCTGTTCTTTTCTTTCTTCGTTTTTTCTTTATTTTCCAGGGTTTTAAAACCTTGGATATCATTTTTGGACCCTTGGACTTCTGGCAGTCCTTTGGACTTATTTTGAACTCTTTTCAGTGGTTTCCGGGGTTAAGGACTCTTAGAATAAGGCCTAGGGTGTTTAAGGGATGGTTTTTTAGTGGTGGTGTTCGCCGGAGTGGGGTTCCGGCGACACTCAAATCGATATTCGAAGAAATCTAGGCTTGTTCGAAGAAAAAGACTTAGAGGAATGGAAAGGGGAGACCTAGGCGGTTCTAGGGTGTTAAGGGTGGAGGCAGAATCAAACCTTGTGTTCGCCGGAGTAGGGTTCCGGCGACACTTGGATGAATATTCGAGGGGTTCTGCTCTGTTTCGAAGGAAACTGGTTATGTGGGGTGTAAGAGGAGGTCTAGACCTTGATGTGGTGTTAATGGTGGGGTCATCGGTGTAGGTTACATTTCCCGCCGGTAAAATTTTTGGTGAGTCTGAAAGAGAGGGAGGGGGGGGGGAGGGGGGAAGAAGAGGCGGCTAGGGTTTCAAGTGTATTAGGGAATGATATGAAATGAGGGGTATAATACATTTTGTGTATTTAAAACCTTAGGATCACTAGGAACCATTGGATTAGAAATACTCAACAGTTGAGATTTAACAATACTTATACGACGTCGCTATGTTAAGAAATGGTTCAATTCTATCCGTCAGATCAAATATATGAACGGTTAAGATCTGACGTCTTAAACGTTGTCATTTGACTTATAAAATATCCTGTATATCTAACCGTTTGATTAAGATTTTAACGGCCCAGATTGCTCAAACTAGACGGTGTCGTTTGGATCAATAGGCAGGCCGGGTAATATATTTGGGCCTGGGTCAATTATATTGTGTATTTAATTTTTTGGGCCACTTATTATCAGCCCAATGTATATGTACATTGGTGTTTTGTGTTTTCTTCTTGTATTTTTTATTTTATTTCCTTTATATATTTTTGTATTTTCCTTTTGTATTTTATTTACTTCTTTTGTATTTCTTTCTTGTATTTTCTTTTTCTTCTGATTTTTGCTAATTTTAAAAGTAATTAATTTTTATTTTATGATGACCCGGCCCGTCGTCATGAGAGTTACCATTTCGTTACCCTTTCATTTATGTGTTTCGTATTTCTATATTTTCTTTTTCTTCTGATTTTTGCTAATTTTAAAAGTAATTAATTACTATTTTGTGACGACCCGACCCGTCGTCACGAGAGTTACCACCCCGTTACCCTTTCATTTATGTGTTTCATATTTATATATCTGTGTTAGAGTCTATTGAGTGAATTGGGATTGATTCTGGTTGAAAACTGAGGCATATAGCCTTTTTGAGTGAAACTTATTCATAAAAAGTCAACCTAGAGTTGACTATATGGTTAGAGGGCTCGGGATTGAATTCTAATGATTTGGTTAGTTCCGGGAGGTGATTTGTGACTTAGGGGAGCGATCAGAATTGAATTTGGAGGTTCTATGTAGAAATAGGCTTGAATTGGCTAAGTTGGAATTTTGGCGGAATCCGATCGATAGGTGAGATTTTGATCTGGGAGTCGGAATGGAATTCCGACAGTTGCAGTAGCTTCGTTTGGTGATTTTTGATATGTTTGCAAATATTCAGGTCATTCGGTCATCGTTTGGTCGGATTTTTGATTGAACGTTGGCTTCGAAAGTTATAGTTGAAACTTATGCTTGAATCCATCATAATTTAATGATTTTTCTGTTTAAGGCCGTATTTTTATGATTGGAACAAGTTTGTATGGTGTTATGGGATATGTTGGCATGTTTGGTTAAGGTCTCGAGGGCCTCGGGGTGATTTCGGGTGTTCAAACAGATCATTTTAGTTAAGCTAGGACATCAGATTTTGCTGTCATAAAGTTGCAGCTTTTTGTTCAATGCGATCGCAGGGGTGCAATTGCGATCACATAGAAGGTTTGTGGGAGGATATGATTTTATTCAATGCGATCGCGGTCAGTGGTGTGCGATCGCATAGTTGGAGAAATTTGTCTTCTACGATCGCATAAGTGGTTATGCGATCGCATAGAGTATTGGCTAGGGGTCCCAGGTCCTGATTATTGTTCTGTGCGATCGTAGGATTTGGAATGCGATCGCGTAGTTTTAATTTATGAAGAAATGCGATCGCGGGGAAATGAGTGCGATCGCATAAGCCATTTTTTGAGGGGTGGAAAATTTGTTCTATGCGATCGCAGGTCTGGTGATGGGATCGCATAGTGAAAAATATAGACGGGCAGAATCAGTTAAAAATCATATAAGTCGCGAGGGTTTCATCATTTCCCCCATCTTTTACATTGAGAGTTAATTGATAGAATTCGAAGGGGTTTCATCGGGAAATGATTGGAGGTAAGTCTCGTGGTCTTAATACGTCATTTTATCAAAGAGTCTTCCATTAATTCTCTGAATTTGGGTAAGAAATCGAGAAAAATTAGGGCTTTGAGCAAAAACATTAAAATGGAGATTTGAAGGACCATTTGTTGTCCGAATTGGGAGTTCTTTATATGTATGGACTCGTGTTGAGATAAGGATTCTAAAAATGTATCTTTTATAATTTTTCGAGAAGCGGTCCCAGGGCTCGGATTTTGCTAGTTTCGAGATTTTTCATGTAATTTGATTGTTTTCGATTGGGTGTTATTCCATTAGCCTATTTTGATATATCTGTACTGAATTTGGCTAGTTTTGACATGCAGGGATGCCAGTTAGAGGAGCTAAGGCGTCGTGGGCTTGAGTTTTCGCCGGATCGATGTGGGTAATACTTGTAAATGATGTCCTGAGGGTTAGTAAACTCCGGACTTGCACATCCTAGTGTTGTATTGAGGTGACTTGCACGCCGAATAACGGGCGTGGGGTAGAGCACCATTGGGGATTGTGACTTGGTCCATCCCGCTTAATAAATAATAATACCTAATTGATTTAAATTGAATTGGCACCCTAATAAAGATATTAATTAACATGAATTGGACTGATTATCATGTTTTGGGCTTCGTGCCGATTATCTGAATCCTTCAGGGGTTGGTATCACTATCTTGATAATACTGTACAATTTCAACATAACGAGGTGGTAATTCCCGTGACGACGGGCCGGGTCGTCACAATTTGAAAAACTTGAACAAGGTCTTGATGACATTTTTAGTTGTGAGCTAATATGATACTGCTGTCCGAGGGCTTTTTGATTACTTGTTAGACCGATTGGGGCCGAGGGTCATATGTGAGGGCATGACGGTTTATGTGAGGAGGCTTTCAAGCCTCGAGTGATATGTGAGCATATGCATATACATGCATGGATCGGACTGCACGCCGTAGTATTATGTTGCATGGGTCGGACTGGACGCCGCAGTAGTATATGGATCAGACTTCACGCTGCAGTATTATTGTGCTTGGGCTGTAGGAGCCCCTACGGAGTCTGAACCTCCACAGTGATCGCGGGCGCCTTTGCGTGGATCGGGCTGTACGCCATAACGTCATATGCATTGCATTGCATACATACATCGGTTTACTTGTACTACGTGGCATAATATTTAGCACTCATACATTATTGGCATACATACATTATCTGCCTTATTGACCAGATCCCCTGGTGGAAATTGTTAAGGAGTGCTGAGCCCAAGGGGATGATTTGAGTGCAGACTTGCACTGTTTGAGGTTGTACCCAGGTATTGATATGTTATAATGAAAGGAAAAGACGTTAAAAAGAGATTTATAAATAATCTACTCACATATGCTTAAAAGGAATAAATGAAAGTGTATCGTAGTTTAAAAGATGGTTCTATATTATATAGCATGAGATAATGCTTTGTGTGGTTTTCTTTTCCTCAGTATTATTTACTTCTATTACTGCTAAGTTGGAAGTACTCACTCGACTCCCTGCACCATGTGTGCAGATTCAGGTACCTAGAGGCTTAGCTGAGCTTGGTGCTGGTCTAGACCCAGTTGGGATCGTCAAGGTAGCTGCCTGGCGTCCGCAGGACCAGACACTCCCCTTACTTTCTTATGTTTAGACATTTCCGCATTTCAGACTTATTCAGTATACATTATTGTTGGTATTATGTTACTCACCAGAGGCTCTCGACTCATGACCCCCAGGTCTTGGGAGGTGTTGTGTTGATATTGGGATATTTTTTATTATCTCGGTTAATCTATGCATTATATCTTGTTATTATTGATTTTGAAAACAAAATTGTGAGCTGGTAGCTCGGTGTTGTGTGTAATTGGTCAGACTGGCATAGCAATGTGGTGGGCACCATCACGATCGGGTTTTGGGGTCTTGACATATTTTTATGGTGTTTTTCAATTAAAAACAATAAAAATGCTATTTTGATTTTCTTTAATTTGTTCTCAAAAATGTATTAATACAAAATTTGTAAAATTAAAATCCTAATACTCCTGAATATTTTTTGTATTTATTTTTTATGAATTTTTATGCAACTAATTAACACAAAAATGCTACAAATATTTGGCAAAATTTTAAAAATCATTTTGTTTAGAGTTTGGGAATAATTTGCTTAGGGCAAAAATCACGTGCTCACAACTGCCCCTCTTTACTCGGAAACACGCAGAGTTTTAGTGCAAAGATAAGTGAGCAGTAATGAGGATTTTTGCCTATTCGCATATTCTGTATGAAGCATTTTTTTGAAAGTTTGACCGCATCCTGCTTCAGAGATTGCCTACATATCCTGGGCTAAACAGGAATCAGGTCACTGTAGTTCAGGAATGTCTGGTAGTTGGGACTACCCGGAGCTGTGATCTCATGCTATTGCTGTTGTTACTGCTTGCTGATCCCCTTATTACACCATTGTAAAGACAAAAGAAGTTATCCTAGGTTATGACCTATGTTTTACAAAATCCTATCTAATGTCTGCTATCCTATATTCTTGAACCTTCTTGCATCTTGCATTCTTTTAATATGCCTTTGACTATGTCCATTCTTCAGGTGGACTCCTGCTTACGATTGCTTAAAAAGTATTTCCTTATTCTTCAGGTGGGCTCCTGCTTGCGATTGCTTTGAAAATATATTCCCTTATTCTTCAGATGGGCTCATGTTTGCAATTGCTAAAAGCATGTTCCCTTGTTCTTCAGGTGGGTGCCTGATTACCAAGACTGAAATGTATTCTCTTGTTCTTCAAGTGGGTGCCTGCTTACATAATTGAAAAACAAAGAAAGTTTTCTGCCCCAGTATGGTGCCTGGGTGTATCATGTTATCAAATATTAGAACTTAAAGCTAAATATCAAATGGTACTTCCCTTGTTTTCCAGGTGGGTGCCTACTTATTGCATTTGAAAAGATATTCCCTTGTTCTCCAGGTGGGTGCCTGCTTGCGAATTTTGAAAAGATATTCCCTTATTCTTCAGGTGGGTGCCTGTTTGCGGATTCTGAAAAGATATTCCCTTGTTCTTTAGGTGGACTCCTGCTTACGATCTTTGAAAAGATATTCCCTTATTTTTTAGGTGGGCGCCTGCTTGCGAATTCTAAAAAGATATTCCCCTTTTCTTCAGGTGGGCGCCTGCTTACGAATCTTAAAAGATATTCCCTTGTTTTTCAGGTAGGCGTCTGCTTGTGAATTCTGAAAAGATATTCCCTTATTCTTCAGGTGGGCGCCTGCTTATGAATCTTTGAAAAGATATTCCCTTGTTCTTCAGGTGGGCGCCTGCTTGCGAATTCTAAAAAGATATTCCCTTATTCTTCAGGTGGGCGCCTGCTTACGAATCTGAATAGATATTCCCTTGTTTTTCAGGTGGGCTTCTGCTTGCGAATTCTGAAAAGATATTCCCTTGTTCTTCAGGTGGGCGCCTGCTTACGAATTTGGAAAGATATTCCCTTGTTCTTTAGGTGGGCGCCTGCTTACAATATTCAAAACAAAGAAAAATGTCCTGCCCCAGTTTGATAACTGGGTGCACGACATTACTTAATGTTAACTTACGATAAGAATTATACTATACTTCCCTTGTTTTTCAGGTGGGTGCATGCTTACGATTCTTGAAATGTATTCCCTTGTTCTTCACTTGAGTGCCTGCTTACAACATTTGAAAATGTATTCCCTTATTCTTCAGGTGGACACTTGCTTACAACATTTGAAAATGTATTCTCTTGTTCTTCAGGTGGGGCGCCTGCTTACCGAAATTGAAAAGATATTCCCTTATTCTTCAGGTGGGCGCTTGCATACAACATACAAATCCAAGAAAATTTTCTTCCCCAGTTTGATAACTGGGTGCAGCATATTATCATATGTGCAAATCGAAAATTAAAGATTATACTTCCCTTATTCTTCAGGTGGGCGCCTGATTACTGAGGTTGAAACGGATTCCTTTGCATATTGTTGCTTTCCTTTAAAACTGAACTATCTTCCCTTATTCTCCATGTGGGTGCCTGATTGCCAAAATCTTTTGTGCTCCCTTGTTATCTACATTGGTCACATTCATTTTAAAGTGATTAGTAAGAATTTGAATTTTTTGTCCCTATTCTAATCAGAGAATAATTTGTTAGTATAAAATGGTGGTTAGCTCCTGTCATTCTTGTTGGCCTTGCTCCTACATTTGAACTTGCTCCAACTTGCTCTTTTGAACTTGTATTGCGTTGCCATAATTTCCAGTTGTCTTTCAAAATTTTCTGATCGTGATTGTGAGAACGTAATTTTTTCCCTAAGTAAATTATTCCAAATATGTGCAAAATAATTTTTTGAATTTCTCTGGCAATTGTTGATAATTGTTTGCTTAATAATAATTAACAAAATAGGTGGAAATACTAGGAATTTATTTCTATTAGTTTTGGAAACAAATCAAAGAAAATCAAAATATACATCTATTTGTTTTAATTATAAAATACTAAAAATAGAAATTAATTACTCTTTAATTTTAGTAAAAATTAGAAAATAAGAAAAATACAAAAATATAGAAAACAAATAAATACAAAAATACAAAAAATGTAAAAATGCAAGTATAATGAAATACAAAACATTAGTCTAAATTTCAGTAGACCAATTTATAATACACTGACCAGGCCCAAATGAAACAAGTCCGGTCTGCCTATACAGACCCAAAGGACACCGTCCAGGAGTGACTGAATCTGGACCATCGATCATTTGATCAAATGGCCCAGAGTAACGGTCGCTTAATAATCAAACGACGTTGTGCACTTGAATTAATCTGAACCGTTGATAACATCAATATAAGGGTCATGATTAAATGACCACTTAAAGGAGACGACGTCGTATATGGGCCAATTAAATCTGAGCTGTTAGTTCAATTGATACAATGGTCCCAGATCATCCAAGGTTTTTAAATACACAAATGTTATACAGATCATTTCATTATACACCTTCGTCTTTAACGTGAAACCCTAGCCGCCTCACTATTCTCTCAACCATCGCTGGAAACCTACCGGCGGTGGTCCATCACCACCTCTGTTCGGACCACCATGAACACCCCTTGGCCTCCTTCGTCCCCTCTTTCACCCTACCCCATCATCTTCCCCAAAAACCTTTGGAAACCCTGAAATAACCCAAAAGCTGTCGCCGGAACCCTACTCCGGCGACACCACCTATGAACCAAGGTCTGTCCTTAACACCCCACAACTATCTTCGTTTCCTCTTTAACCCTACCTAGGCGACTTCCCTCGAATAAGCCTGAAAACCCCCGCCGGAACCCTACTCCGGCGAACACCCTTATCCCAAAAATCACCATATACATCCCATAACCCTTAAGTTTCAAGCTCCAAGAGTCTTTTTCACAAAAAAAAAGAGACTCGATGAGTCTGTCCGAGATTAAAAGTCCAAATCGATGTTCAGAACTTCCAAGGTTCTAT
Organism: Nicotiana noctiflora; assembly: GCA_032618575.1. Taxonomy (NCBI): domain Eukaryota; kingdom Viridiplantae; phylum Streptophyta; class Magnoliopsida; order Solanales; family Solanaceae; genus Nicotiana; species Nicotiana noctiflora. The sequence continues at coordinate 103,666 of JASVEL010010022.1, forward strand.
ACAATCAAGAAAGTGAAGAAAAATGAAAATAAGAGAAAGAAAGAAAGAAAAGAAGAACCGAAAATCAAAAGCTAAGTATTCTGTATTTTAGCTTCCTGATTTTTCTATTTTTATGAATCGCATGTCTCTTTGCTTTGTTGATTTTTCTATTTTTTGTAAATAACATGCCTATAACCTCTTTGCCTTCCTGAAATTTTCTTAATTGTGAATAGCATACCTATAACCTCTTTGCCTTCTGATCTTTATCACATGTCTATAATCTTTCTTCTCTGATAAAGTTTTTAGTCAAATTTGTTGGTTATGTTTTAAAGATTGAGAAATGAACATAAGAAGAAGGATCTGGTCCATCCTGAGAAACATAGTTCAGTAATAACCATTGCATATGGAAGGCACGTGAAGAAGATATATACTGAGGCGTATGCAACAAATATCTTCTGAAGATAATCGAAAAGGTTGCATTGAGTTCTATGAGGAAGAGTCCACTTGAGATAAGAGAACACAATCCTAAGTCAGGATAAGGATAAGAGTTCGTAGTAGTTAAGGACTGAAATTGACAAAGGGATAAGCGACATAGTCTTGATCAAATTCTAACTGCTGATCTATTTAATTAACTCAGTTGTTCTCTTTTACAGGTAATGCACATAAGAAGAAGTAAAGCATATTTGAGAGCAAAAAGAATAGAGTCTATTTTGCAAGCAATATATGCGAGATACAAGTGTGCACATCTAAAGCTACATGAACTAAGATAGAAGAACCAGTTTCATCATTGTGTTTATTCAAAGTCTAGTTCAATTATAGTAGGTTTTAATATTGTACCTTTTAGCTTTTATAGAAGTAATTGTAATAGGTGCATTGAGTATTCAAGTTAGAGTTAACTTGAAGGTGTCACAACAGTTGAGGCTATATGCCACACTAGGATTAGAGTTAATCCTTAGGTTTACAAAGTGTCTTTGTAAATGCAGTTTTTGGCTCAGTGATTTTAGTGGAGTTTGGGAAAATCCTACTAAGTTATAGGTCGTGGTTTTTCACCTTTTGAGCCAGGTGTTTTCCATGTAAAAATCTCTGTGTACTTTAATTTTAGCATTTATTATTTTGCAAACTGCTGTAGTTAGAACACCTAGAAGAACCAGGTTCTTCTAGTGCAAAAATTAGGTACCACACAAATCATCCCCCTCTTGTGTGGTATTGACGTATAGAACATCAATTGGTATCAAAGCAGGTTATCCTTGAAGAGGTTAACACCTTAGGAAAGATGAACATGAGTGCTCCACCTAGGAACTGGGAAGGGCAATCCACAGCTAGGCCTCCTCTCTTCAATGGCCTCTACTACTCTTGGTGGAAACAGAATGAGGGATCACATTATGGGAGAAGATTAAGAACTTTGGGATATCTTCACTGATGGTCCTTTAGATACAACCAAGAAGAATGCTGAAGGTGTAGATGTTCCAAAAACAAGAGTAGATTGTACTGTTAAGGATCTCAGGAAATGGCAGAAAAATGCTAAAGCCAAGAAATGGTTGGTATGTGGATTGAGTCCTGATGAGTATAGCAGGATTCAAGGCTGTGGTACTGCCAAAGAGATATGAGACACTCTACAAGTGGCTCATGAAGGAACGCCTCAGGTAAAGAGATCAAGAGGAACTCTACTATATTCTTAATATGAAAACTTTACTATGAAGGAAGGAGAAACTATTCAACAAATGTATACCAGGTTCACTACACTGACTAATGAACTGGGGTCTCTTGGAAGGGTTATTCTGGAAGAAGACAAGGTGTAGAAAATTCTAACTAAGGTTCTGTCTCCTGGGAAAGCAAAATCACTGCTATTCAGGAATCAAAATACATTGCTACTCTAAAGTTATATGAACTAATTGGAAACCTCACAACCTATGAACTAAGAAGGCAAAAAATGAAAATGGATGCTCCAAAGAAAGAAAGAAGTCTGGCTCTCAGAATTTCAGAAGGATCAGATCTTGAGGATGAGGAGATGGCTATGATAACCAGAGATTTCAAGAAATTTCTTATGAGAGGAAAGGGTACTTCAAAAGGTACAACATTTAGCAAACCTAGAGCTCCAGAGAAACAAACAAATGAAGGTTGTTACAAGTGTGGGAAGACTGATCACCACATCAGAAATTGTCCATAATGGGAGATTGAATGGAAGAAAGAAAAAGCTGAAAGAAGAAACAGGAAGATGGAACAGTTTCAACTAAGAAGGAACAAGGGATCAACCAAAGCCATGGTTGCTACATGGGGAGAAACTTCAGATGAGGACTCAGAAAATGAATTTGAAGATGAGCAAGCTCTTATGGCAATCGGAGAGTCAGAAGATGAACAGGAGGTAAGTATTCTACACCTTAAAGAAAAGATAAAATTTTTGTCCAAAGAAAAACTGGCTGACTTACTGATAGACTTCATAGATGAGTGAAATATTAAACAATGAGAAAGATGTTCTATCTAAAGAGTGTGTTATCCTAGAAGAAAAATGTAAAAAACTTGAGTCTAGGGCTGATAAGAGTGACAACATAAGTAGTGAGTTGAAGAACCAGGTTTATCAACTTGAGAATAAAAATCTAGAACTCAAATCTAAAAACATTAAACTAAAATTAGGATCAGGTAAGAAAAAGGTTGATCAATCATCTCTCACTCTAGAAGAAAATTTAGGAAAAATGAAAGATGAAATGCACAAGAAAGGTGAGTTGATTAAAGTCTTAAAAGAAGATTTAGGAAAGGTGAAGCATGAATTAGACAGAACATGCAAATGGAAGAAGGCTTCTGATGCACTCTCTTGGCTACAAGAACATCATAGTAGCACTAAGAGAGGACTTGGATTTGGGACTCAAACTCCAAAATTGGATCCCAAAAACAAGTATCTCACACTTCCCGAAAACAAGATTTGCACATACTATAGTAAGATTGGCCATTACAAAAACGAATGTAATGCTAGAGAAAAGGCTGGCCAAAAGAATAGAGCTTTTGTCAAAGAAAAGCATAAACTGCCTAGTTGGGCAAAGAAAAATTTGATTTATCCGTTTGCTCATAGAAAGGTACTTACACTAGTTTGGGTTCCTAAGACTAACCCATGATTTCTTTTGTAGGATCAAGTGAAAAGAAGTAGCCAAATGTGGTACATGGATAGTGGTTGCTCAAAACATATGACTGATGACAAGAACCAATTCCTTTCACTTGAGAACCTAAAAGGAGGTAATATCTCCTTTGGAAATGGAAAGAAAGGTGAGTTCATTGGTGTTGGAAAGGTAGGAAAAACAGACTCTCATTCTATTGAGAATGTCTATTTGATAGATGGCTTAAAGTATAGCCTGATAAGTGTGTCACAATTATGTGATAGAGGTAACCTTGTGGCTTTCACTTCCACAAAATGCTTTGTGATTAGCCTTACTACTGACAAGATTGTTTTGCAGGGAAGGAGAGTTAACAATATTTACATTGTAGATTTGTCAACTCTCTTAGAGAATGAACTTACTTGCTTAAGTGTGAAAATTAATGATCCCCTCCTTTGGCACAAAAGACTTGGTCATGCAAGTCTGAATCAATTAAACAAATTAGTCCCCAAGGACTTGGTAATATGTCTACCTAATATCAAGTTCAAGTAAAACAAGGTTTGTGAAGCATGTACAAGGGGGAAACATGTAAGATCATCCTTTAAACCTAAGAAAATGGTAAGTACTACCAAGACGTTGGAACTGGTTCATATGGATCTATGTGGTCCAATGAGAGCCATGAGCAGAGGTGGTAAACGATATGTAATGTTGCTAGTTGACGATTACTCTAGGTTTACTTGGGTATTATTTCTAACCTTTAAAGATGAATCATTTGAAATGTTCACTGCTTTTATTAAGAAAACCCAAAAGCAATTAGGAAATCAACTGGCATCCATTAGGTCTGATCATGGAACTGAATTTGAAAATGTAAAATTTGCTGAATATTGTGATGAATATGGAATTGATCACAATTTCTCTGCCCCTAGGACTCCTCAACAATATGGGGTAGTTGAAAGGAAGAATCGAACCCTTGAGGATATGGCAAGGACTATGTTACTTTCCAGTAAACTACCTTATAGCCTCTGGGCAGAAGCCATAAACACTGCTTGTTACATAATAAACAAATGCATGACTAGGCCTCTTGTAGAGAAAACTCCCTATGAGTTACTTAAAGGGGGAAAACCAAACATATACCACCTTAGGGCCTTTGGTTGCAAGTGTTATGTGCACAACAATGGCAAAGACTCCCTAGGGAAGTTTGATCCCAGAAGTGATGAGGGAGTATTCTTGAGATATTCTTAACATAGCAAAGCATATAAAGTATTTAATAAAAGAACCCTATGTGTTGAAGAAAGTGTACATGTTGTATTTGATGAGTCTAACACTCTTTCTGAGAGACAGGAACATGAAGATGAAGCCATTGGACTGGTGAGAAAAATTAACTGAAGTCACAACACAAGTCAAGGCTGCACCAAAGGAAGGAGCAGGTGATGGAACATGTCCATTCACCCCAGGCAATGTGACAGGGGGAACCAATCCAAAAGATCATGCTTCTAATCTTGCTCCTCTACAGTATGGAAATGAAGGAGAAACCAGCAAAAATCAGATGGTTGGAAAATTTTACAAGTATTTTAGTTCTCATCCCATTGAGAACATCAAAAATGATCCAACATCAGGAGTCAAGACAAGATCACAACTGAAAAATCTATGTGCATTTGATGCCTTTCTGTCTCTCATTGAACCTAAAAATTTGAGTGAAGCTCTACAAGATGCAGATTGGGTCAATGCTATGCAAGATGAACTCAATCAGTTTGAAATAAGTCAAGTTTGGCACTTGGTTCGAAAACCTAAGGACATGTCAATCATTGGAACAAAATGGGTTTTCAGGAACAAATTGGATGAAGATGGAACTGTTACAAGAAATAAGGCAAGGGTGGTGGTTCAAGACTATAGTCAAGAGGAAGGCATTGACTATGATGAGACTTTTGCTCCAGTTTCTAGACATGAAGCAATTAGGCTCCTCATAGCTTTTGCAGCACATAAGGAATTTACTCTTCATCAAATGGATGTCAAAAGTGCCTTCCTAAATGGCTATCTAAAGGAAGAAGTGTTTGTAAAATAACCTCCAGGATTCGAAAGCAAAGAATGTTCTGAATATGTTTATAAGTGAGATAAAGCTCTATATGGTCTCAAGCAGGCACCAAGAGCTTAGTATGAGAGGTTGTCAAAATTTTTACTCGAGCATGGATAGAGAAGCGGTAAAATTGATAGCACCCTATTTCTAAAAGAAAAAGGTAAAGATCTTCTTGTAGTACAAATATATGTTGATGATATCATTTTTAGGGCCACTTCAGAAAAGTTGAGCAATGAATTTGCAAAGCTAATGGCTAGTGAATTTGAAATGAGTATGATGGGTGAACTAACCTTTTTCTTAGGGATACCGATAAAACAAAGCTCAAACGGAACCATGATTCATCAATAGAAGTATACAAAGAAACTAATAAAGAAGTTTAAAATAGAGGACTCTAAGGAAATAGATACACCTATTGCAACTGCCACTAAATTAGAGGCTGATGAACCCGGTTCATCAGTTGATCAAAAATTGTATAGGGATATGATTGGTTCACTCTTGTATCTTACTGCAAGTAGACCTGATATTATTTTCAGTATAGAACTTTGTGCACGTTTTCAAGCTAATCCTAAAGAATCCCATTTGACTGCTGTCAAAAGGATATAGAAATACTTGAAAGGGACCACTGAACTATGTGTGTGGTATCTGATAATAGGTGAATTTGACTATATTTATGCCCTAAATAATCACACTTTATTATTGTTTTAATATTGTTTATAATGACAAAATACTTTTATTAGTGTTTTTAGTGTGTTGTAGGTACACATGATCTAATGAAGACTAAAAGAGCAAGTTTTGGAGTCATAAGATGGTAAAAAGGCCAAGTGAAGAGCAAAAGTGAAGTTGGCATAAAGAAATAAGATGAAGAAGGCGTAGCACTGTTCATTCGCGACCGCAAATGAACCGCGAAAAAAGAGGCTCGCGGAACATATTGAGTATCAGAGGACTTGACTGTTCGCGGTCCATTCGCAACCGCGAACGAACCACGAAAGTTGCTGAAAGTTTGAATGCCAACTTTGTAAAAACTCAATTTTTATAACCTAAACCCTCTATATAAGCCTAGATTTCGCCCAAGAGAGGCAAGCATTGTATTCTTGACTACTTTTGCAAGATTTTTAGTAAGAGAGAACTCTCTCAACTTATTTCTTTCTTTTATATTAATTCTTTGATTATGAATTCAATTATTATTCTTGTTTCTTTGATTATGGGTATCTAATTTCTTATCAAAGGTTTTGATGGAACCTATTGGGTGATGAACTTCTCGTTTATGTGAGATTACAAATTGTTAGCTAGATTTCTATTTGTTCAATTCGTTATTGTAGTTAATTGGTAGGATCCCCAACTAGCTGTGCCTATTTAGTGTGTATAACTTGGAAAAGAGTGCATATTTAGGTATATTGTTGAATAACACCACACCTAGGTTATTGGAGGAATCTATAAATTTAGGCGTAAAGGTGGGATTAGGAATAACGAAATCATGGGTGCAATATTAAGTAAACTATTCAAATTAAAGCTAGCTAGGGTAGCTCGGGAGAGTGCACTAGTAAATTATTATAGTTGCTCGGGAGAGAATTACGGTAAAAATAGTGGTCACGATTGATAGAATATATTGATAATTTGTATGAGCATAAACAGAAGGGATTCCATTAATAGGGGAAATCAATACCTTAGTCTTTCTCTATATTCTTTACTCAATATTCAATTCTTTCTTTTAAGTCTTTAATTCTTGCAAAAGTTAGTTGTTAGAAAACCTTTACAAAAATATACTCAAAGTTTGGGAACTTGCTTCAGAAGTGTTCTTGGGTGGTAAAAGTTGCAGTTGGTAGGTTAATTCCCTGTGGGATCGATTCTGGACTTATTTGACCAGGTTATATTGACTACAGCTGTTGTTTGGACGTGAATCAATTTTGGCGCAGTTGCCGGGGAACTAACGGAGTTATCAATTGCCATTAACAGAACTACAAGATTCTTGTGTAGTCGGGTTATTTCTACACCTTACATTGAAATTTTGACGGTTGTGAATTGGGTACTCAGGTGCATGCCTAGAAAATCTGCAAGGACTGGAGAACTAATTGAAGGACTCTCAGACCCCGAGCAAACTTTCCGGGCACGTAACATGGCAATCAAACAAATTCAGCAACCTCAGCAACCAATCAAACTAGATTTCGACATGGGAGATGTGAACGACCCAAACCAGCATGCTGGGTTGAACATGCAGGTGGTGCAGGAGGCACAGGAGGCGCAAGAAGGTTCACTATTTGACTGGGCACAACCAATATCGAATAATTTGTCAACTGCCATCATTGTGCCAGCGATTCAAGCCGAGTCTTTCCAGATTACTAATAATATGCTACACTTGTTGCAAAACATGGGATTATTCTCTGGGTCTCAGGTTGAAGATCCATAACAGCACCTAAAGAACTTTCCCTCAATATGCAAGACACGGAGGCAACCGAATGTGACACTGGAAGCCATCAGACTATTGCTATTTCCGTTCTCAGTTACAGGGGCTGCGCATGTATGGCTAAACTCACTCCCTATAAACTCTATTGCAACTTGGGATGAGTTGGTCAAGCAATTCCACAATAAGTTTCATCCACCTAACAAGACAGCTCAGCAAATTGATGAGATTGTGAGCTTCAAGCAGAAACCAATGGAGATCCCTGAGCAGATGTTGGGTCAAAGGTTCTACATGGGGCTTTCAGATAGTATGAAGAATATTGTAGATGCTTTAGCAGGTGGGGCTTTTCTGAGCAAAACTTGGAAAGAAGGGCAAAATTTGCTTGACAAGATGGCTCAAAACTCTGGGTGGACGACCAGGAATGCTCCTATCACTCTAGTGGTACACTATGTACCTCTGAATCCTTCCAACACTCTGGACAAGAACGTGGCTACTTTATTGACACAAATGAGCATCCTGATGAAGAAGGTGGAAGAATCAGGGGTCAAACAGCAGGTTCATATTATAGACACTACCAATGTTGGTTTATACACATCTTACATTAGCCAACCTATAGGTAATCAATGGGCTGCAGACCAAGAACATCAGCACCAGCATGAAGACATGAACTATGTGGCTAATTATGGAGGGCAGCGACAGGGTAACCAAAGTTGGGGACAGCAGGCTCCACATCAGTACAGGCCTCCTCAGCCACAATATAATGCAGCAGGTATGAGGCCACCAAACAATATGGCTCAATATCCTAGACCTCAGAATTTCAACAACCAGCAGCAGGGGTATCATCCACCTCCACCACAATATGAGGGTAGACATGACGATGGGTTCGCAAGGTTGGAAGCTATGATACAGCAGGTAGTTGGGTCACATGCCAAAACCAATGAGAGGATAGATGCTCATGATGCAGCTATCAAGAATATGGAAGTACAGATGGGCCAGATTGCTATGTCACTTAACAATCGTCCTCAAGGGACATTGCCTGCAGATACACAAACAAACCCGAAAGATCAAATCCCAAAGCAGTTGATGGCAGTGAATCTGAGAAGTGGTAGAGATCTTGATGCTGAGCAAGAAAGAGAGAGAAGCAACATACAAGCTGAGACACTCACTCCAGTGCCCATTGAACTGGATGAGTCCATCGGGTTGACAGAAGTTACAGTCCAGCCAGTAGCTGAAAATCAAGATGTGCAGCAAGGAACGGATAAAGTAGCTGAACAGGTAGAGAAGCAGGTTGAGGAGAAAGTGATAGAGAAAGTGAAGTCCCAAGTGATTGGGAAGAAGAGGCTTCCAGCACCATTCCCCCAAAGGTTGGCCAAGCACCAGAAAGAAGAGCAATACAAAAGGTTCTTTGATATGCTCAAGCAAATCCAGGTATACATTCCTTTTATTGAAGCTTTGAAAGAAATGCATGTGTATGGTAAGATGATGAAAGACTTGATGTTGCGGAAATTTGATTTCCAAGACTTGGCCACCGTGACTCTTACTCAGAGTTGTAGTGCAGTGGTTTCTAAACCCATTGTTGAGAAGTTATCTGACACAGGTAGCTTCACAATTCCATGCACTATAGGAAACTTTGCCTTTGCAAAGGCATTATGTGATTTGGGGGCAGGCATAAATCTTATGCCCCTGGTGATTTATAAGAGGCTAGGCATCGGGAGAGCCAGGCCTACTTCCATGTTATTGCAGCTTGCTGACAGGACGGTTAAGCGTCCATTTAGTATACTGGATGATGTGCTCATCCAGGTGGGGAAGTTTGTGTTTCCCGCCGATTTTGAGATTCTTGACTACAAGGTGGACGAGGAAATTCCTATAATCTTAGGAAGACCATTCCTAGCCAATGGGAGAGCATTGATTGATTGTGAGACTGGGGAGCTCAAGATGAGGTTGAATGATGAAGAGATCATATTCAATGTGCAAAAATCCATGAGACGCCCTAGTGAGTTCGCGAATTTCTCTCTTATTGATGCGGTGGATGTGATAGTGGAGACAAATGATGTAGAATTGATGGCTGAAGATCCACTTCAGGCATGCCTGATAAACTTAGAAAAGGTAAATGGTGAAAGCCTGGCAGAGTGGGTGCTATCTCTGGAAGGTAATGGGTTTTGGGATAGAGAGTTGGATTTTGAACCTCTACACTTAGAGAAGAGAGAGACCCTCCAGCAAAACCATCCATTGAGGAGCCACCAAAGCTGGAACTTAAGCCACTACCAGCTCATCTCAGGTATGAATTTCTAGGCCCTAACTCCCCTTTACCTGTTCCTATCTCATCTGGTTTGCTAGATGTGCAGGCTCAAAAGCTTATACAGGTACTTAAAGAATGCAGAACTGCCATTGATTGGACCATGACAGACATAAAGGGGATCAGCCCCGCATACTGCATGCACAAGATTCTCCCGGAAGAGGGACACAAACCCTCCAGGAAACACAAAAGAAGGCTGAATCGCATATGAAGGATGTAGTGAAAAAGAAAGTGATAAAGTTGCTAGACACGGGGTAGGTTCCAGGTAAGTTTCTCACCCTTCTGTGATGTACATTGATTATTATGCCATGAGTACATGGCATGATTTTATGTGTGGGGTGGAAGACTTATCTTGTATTGTATATTGTATATAGTAGATGTAGTTGTAAATTATATTAGCTGGCTTGGCCCGATGATGGACACTTGGCGACGGGTTTCTTAAGGGTCTAAGTCGGAATAAAAATACAAAAAAATCAAAAATTTGAAAAATCCAAAAATATGAGTAAAGGGCTCTTCCTGATGACGGACTATTTGGACAAATACTCTTGAGGGAAGTAGTCCATGTAGGAATTTTTCTTTCTTTTATTTTCTTTTTCTAGTTAGTGTATCACCTCCCTCTTGGTTTTTCTTTTGACCACGGTTCTTTTCCAATGGTTTTTATTGAACTGGGTTAGGTAGATTTTTCTTTTTAGGATTAGAGGGCAAAGATTGACATGTAACCCCAAGTATGCACATTAGCAAAACTTAATTGAACTTGAGAATGTATTATCTAATCTTGACTGTAGATTCTAGGATATGCCTTAAATTGCACAATACAACTTGCTTGAACATTGATAGGACTTTGTAGATGAACCTGATTCTAAATGAGTTGCATGCTATGTGTGTGTGAGATTTTACTTACATTATATGTTTTACATGATACCTAGAACTTGCCCTGTGTGTTTTCAAAGCGAAATAGAAGTTGTTTGGTTGTAAAGATGATAGAGGCATTTCTTTGTGTAACCCCGTAAATTAACAAGACATAAATTCACCTGTACATAGTATCCTAGTTAACCCCTTTGAGCTTAAATCCTATTCTTTGATAACCCTTGAATGTTCATGAAAAATCAAAATCTTATATTATTCTACTTTACCTCCTAGAAGCACTTGTGTTGTAATGAATATGCAAAAGTCTAAGTGTGGGGTGAAGGAAGTTGAAAAAAGGAAAAATCAAGAATGAATGGTAGAAAATGGTGAACTGGCAAAATAATGTAAATGCGTTGCAAAGCAATGATAAAAAAAAAATCAAAACTCAATGTATATATGTAAATTAGAAAGTCCAGTTACACCAACAAAAGAAAATTGGGGGATTAAAAGTAAATAAAGGTGAATGAATGTTTAGGGGAGACATAAGGAAGAAAACTAAAAGGGAAGTTGTGAAAAAGAAAGAAAGTGCTTAGGGAGGTTAGCCACTATACCCAAAAGTATCCTACCCGTCCCGTAGCCAACATTACAACCCTTAAAGACCTCTTGATCTATGATTAAATAACTCGATTAGTGGAGTATTACACCAGGGGTAAGCCTATGGTGTGTCTGTATGCATATGAATGTTCTTTGTTGAGAGTGAGTGAATTCTTCCTATTTCTATGAGTTCCATGTTCTAAATTGTTTATGTGTGGAAACTTCTGTCAATAAATTGTGTGAGGGCATGTGACTCAGGAAGGAAAAGGTAAATTTGCAAGTCTGTGATAATAACTAGAGTAAGCAATAATCTGCTGGCATTTGAGTTTACGATTAGGTAAGGATTGTGCATGTCTTAGGTTAATCATGAAAGATAGCTTTTGTGACATAATTTGGGGGAGACATTAATAAATCTGGCCTAAAGTGTGATTAAGGTTGCTTGAGGACAAGCAAAGGTTTAAGTGTGTGGTATTGATAATAGGTGAATTTGACTATATTTATGCCCTAAATAATCACGCTTTATTGTTGTTTTGATATTGTTTATGATGACAAAATGTTTTTATTAGTGTTTTTAGTGTGTTGTAGGTACACATGAGCTAATGAAGATTAAAAGAGCAAGTTTTGGAGTCATAAGATGGTAAAAAGGCCAAGTGAAGAGCAAAAGTGAAGTTGGCATAAAAAAATAAGATGAAGAAGCGTAGCACTGTTCATTCGCGACCGCGAATGAGCCGCGAAAAAAGAGGCCCGCAGAACATATTGAGTATCAAAGGACTTGATTGTTCGCAGTCCGTTCGCGACCACAAACGAACCGCGAAAGCTGCCGAAAGTTTGAATGCCAACTTTGTAAAAACTCAATTTTTATAACCTAAACCCTCTATATAAGCCAAGATTTCGCCCAAGAGAGGCAAGCATTGTATTCTTGACTACTTTTGCAAGATTATTAGTAAGAGAGAACTCTCTCAACTTATTTCTTTCTTTTATATTGATTCTTTGATTATGAATTCAATTATTATTCTTGTTTATTTGATTATGGGTAGCTAATTCCTTATCTAAGGTTTTGATGGAATCTATTGGGTGATGAACTTCTCGTTTATGTGATTACAAATTGTTAGCTAGATTTCTATTTGTTCAATTCGTTATTGTAGTTAATTGGTAGGATCCCCAACTAGCTGTTCTTGTTTAGTGTGCATAACTTGGAAAAGAGTGCATATTTAGGTATATTGTTGAACAACACCACACCTAGGTGATTGGAGGAATCTATAACTTTAGGCGTAAAGGTGGGATTAGGAATAACGAAATTTTGGGTGCAATCTTAAGTGAACTATTTGAATTAAAGCTAGCTAGGGTAGCTCTAGAGAGTGCACTAGTAAATTATTGTAGTTGCTCGGGAGAGAATTACGGTAAAAATAGCATTCATGATTGATAGAATATATTGACAATTTGTATGAGCATAAACAGAAGGGATTCCATCAATAGAGAAAATCAATACCTTAGTCTTTCTCTATATTCTTTACTCAACATTCAATTCTTTCTTTTAAGTATTTAATTCTTGCAAAAGTCAGTTGTTAGAAAACCTTTACAAAAATGTACTCAAAGTTTGGGAACTTGCTTCAGAAGTGTTCTTGGGTTGTGAAAGTTGCAGTTGTTAGGTTAATTCCCTGTGGGATCGATTCTGGACTTATTTGACCAGGTTATATTGACTACGACCATTGTTTGGACGTGAATCAGTATCCTAAAGGTAGTAACTTGGATCTAGTAGGATATGCTGATGCTGACTATGCAGGTTTTCTAGTGGATAGAAAAAGCACTTCAGGTATGGCTCATTTTCTTGGTTCATGTCTTGTATCATGGGATACCAAGAAACAAAACTCAGTAGCATTATTTACTACTGAGACTGAGTATGTAGCTGCTGCTTCTTATTGGGTTCAACTTTTGTGGATCAAGCAACAAAGTATAGTTTGGTATCGAAGTAGGATGCATACCAATCTTCTGTGACAGCACTAGTGCCATAAGTATGACAAAGAACCCGGTTCATCATAAAAGAACCAAGCATATAGATGTCATACATCATTTCTTGAGAGACAATTATGAGAAAAGGCTAATTTCCATAGAATTCTGTGCAACTGATAAGCAAATAGCTGACATCTTCTCCAAGGCTTTAAGTAGAGAAAATTTTGAAAGAAATAGGTTGGATTTAGGGATGATTAAGATCACCTAAAAGAATCAGTTCAGAAAGCACATGAAAAAAAAATTCTTTTGGTTAGGAGTTCTTAATTTGTGTGAATATTAGACTAATCTCTACTAAATCTCATATTGTAAATAGTATACTCTTGTGTCATGTGCTTATGAAATTCATCAAGCTTTTACAAAATTTCTATTTTGTCATATGAGGCATATTCAAGAGAAGTGTCATTTGAAGAACCCGATTCATCAAAGTATGCTCATGAAAAAGCTCAGGTATGTTTCTATTCTTTGCACAATTAGAAAAATTTAATTATCCATTATGAGCAAGAATCCTAGATATACCAAAAGTCCTAAATATTATCCGTTGTAATGTTAAACCAATTCCATTGAAACTAGAATTCCAAAATTTAACGGAAACCTTACTTAATTCCTACCCATTAATTCTAATACCTAAGGAGACCAAAATTCTAGTCGGATTAGACCTCTAAGTGACCTCTGAAAAGCTGCAAAATTTGGGTAATTATTACCTTCTTTAAAACCCCCAAAATACTCTTCTATTCTTTATTCCTCAAAACACCTGAACTCTTCCTCCTTTGTGTCCACTACTCTCCAAAGCTTCTTTACCACAAATTCACTTAGGGTTTCCGAATTATACCAAAATGACAAATCCTCAAGATAACCCAGGCTCTCCACCACCCGTCTCACCCAACACGTCCTTTTCCACACCACCCGTTGAAAACCCTAAACCTAAATTCCGTCGCCAGATAATGCTTGCAAGAAAAACTGTAGCAACTGATTCTTTAAGGAAAACCCTAAATGAAAACTTCAATCAAGTCAAAGAAAGGCAAGTCTTGTAACTGAGTTCAACTCAAGTTCAAAATCTGATGATTCCATCACCACATGAGAAAGTGAAGAATCAGGGTCTTCTGTTCAGACCAAAAATCAGGAAACTTGACAGGAAGTTGATACATGCTATGTGTTTATAGATGTGGTGCAAAGGGAAGAAAATAGGTTTGTTCTGGTAGGGTCTGTTAGAGATATAGGTAGGGGTGAGTCTGAAAAGTTGAAAAAGAAAAGGAAGAAGGAAATGTTAGCCATTTGTGGGAATGAGGGTGAAGGAGTATCAAAGTCAGGGGGAAGTGGATCTGGGGAGGCAGCTGAGGGGTTGATAAATTTGAGTAAAGGGCAAGATGAACCTGGTTCATCTGATGAGGAAAGTTTGGCTGATCTACTAAAGAGAGTGGGGGCAAGTTATGACCCAAAGAAAAGAAAGCATCATCACAAACAACTCCTACTGTAGCAGAACCATCCAAGAAAAGCAAGAAATCACCAACCAAGTCTACTATTAGGATTAGTGCCACAAGAAGTAGAGTTAAAGAGAGTGAAGAGGAATTAAATAGAGATTTGGAGGAAGCAAGAAAAAGAAGAAAGAGAAGGGGAAAGAAAAGATTGGGCAAAGATCAGAAGATGTTGTTGAAGAAGAAGAACATGAGATGGAATAGGTCCATCTAGATGATAGTCCCACAGTGAAAATTCCAGTTGCAAAGTCTAAGGGAATCAGGACCTCTATCAAAAGGTCTACAAAATCAGTACCTGCTGAATCTACTCTTGCCAAAAAAAAAAATGTGGCGCGCTACACATCCATAATCAAGACTCTACTAGACACGGCTCATAGACAATCCCTAGGACAGACTTGCTCTGATACCAAGTTTGTCACGACCCAAACTGGAGGACCATGACTAGCACCCGACCATACTTGCCAAGCACCAACATACCTTTTATCTAACCTTCTTTATTATCTTTTAGGCTGACTAGACCAATATAAATGGTAGACATGGATCATGAACAACCAACAATAAAATATGATTTGCATGAACCTACATAACATGGGATGACCAGACAATCAAGAAACATGGTACAAGCTTCCACGCTAAAATGAAAAAACTATACAACAAAAACCAGCCGACAAGGCATACCAAACTATACATGAGTCAACACTTGTCTATGAGCCTCTAAAGGAACATAAGTGCTGCAACATAGTCGGAACAGGGCCCCGACATACCCATAATGTCTATAACAAAAATGCATACCAAGACCAAGGCAAGTCCGGAGAAGGGATCTTGCCAATCACCGCTGAACTGGACAACCTACTGTGATGGGGGAGCTACACCTGCCTGTCTATCAGGACCTGCAGCACGACATGCAGCGTCCACAAATAAAAGGATGTCAGTACGAATAAAGTACTGAGTATGTAAGGGAGAGAACCATAAATATGAACAACAATGTGAGCAGGGATAGAGAATATACAACCTGTAACATCTGAGTACCTCTGAGGGCTACCTGACATGAAATACATGATACATATGTATAAATACATAATCTTTTAAAACATACGCCTCTGTGGGCATCATCATTATCATATCGTACCCGGCCGTAATAGGCTCGGTAAAAACATACCCGGCCATTATAAGGCTCGGTAGAATCGTACCCGGCCACGTGGAGCTCGGTAAAACCCAACTGATCGGTGGTTGCACAATAGGTGCCGTACCCGGCCGACTATAGCGCGGCTCGGTAGAGTAAAATAGATACATATATATAATGCATGCTCGACTCATGGAAACACCTTGTAGACCTTTCGGAGTGACGTAAGGTCGGTATCCTATGTACACCTTATTAGGACTAACTCTTCACTATGAACCTTATAGGAATCAGGAAGTACCAACAAGATTGATAACATAAGAATAAGAGAAGCAACATCAACATCCATTGTTCCATAAGAGGGGAAACAATGTAAGTACTGCTTAGCTTCTAAGAATAGAGTATCTTTGGAAGCTCGTTCATTACATTATGTACAATCGGAGTCGTGCAAAAGAAGGAAAGGGATAGCCACACATACCTTGTATATACTGCCACAACCTCAAGCTATGCAAACGTCACGACTCCTTAGTCTTTGTTGTTGGATAACTCAGCCTTTAACTTGGTTCTTCAAACTCTAGTGTTTACCCCCAATTTGAACTTGAAAGAGAGGGAAAATCAATTAGGGTTTGTGGATAATTTTTGGGAGGAATTTTGCAGAGCCTTAGGTCCTGGTTATTTGTGAAATATAAAGAGGTATATATTGCAGAAGATAAGCCTTTTAATGGGCTGCTTATCTGACCCGAAATCCCCTCTTTTGGGCCGACATTAAACCAAGTAGGTGACTCACCTACTTGCACCTAGCAGCTTGTGCGGTCTCACGAAAATGTCTATATCTCTCTATTCCAATGTCGTATTGCTAAACCGTTTAATGCGTTGGAAACTAGACTCATAGATCTTCAATTTGGTGGGTAGATCACCCCATAATTCCAAGTATATTGGGAGAAATACTTAATAACATTTGACCTAAAGTTTAGGTAAAACTATGAACCTAAGTTGCAACAACTTTTGTCGACTTTTGTTTCATAACTCGCTTGACTTCAAGAATTATGATACGGATATTATATGATTCAAATACCTTAAATCATGACCTCCTATGTATACTAAGCATTTATAGGTTTACCCAAAAGTACGAGTTACAACATCCTTGATTCGTTTAACGTCTAATACTTGTTAATCACCCTTATGCACCCTTGTATCACTTAAGATTAATCGGATTAACTTCTTATCATCTCAAGGATAATTCCTTCTTGGATTTGTGTTATCTAACTTATGGAATGAACTAACGTGTGTGGATATGGGTTATAACACCCTCCCCCTTAGGAACATTCGTCCTCGAATGTAAGGGTTTATGGGGAGTCCAAATCATCGTGGATTCTAGCGGAAATTTTTGGTCAATTTTCCCCTATAAAATGGTCACTAGCAAAATTTGCAAGGAGTGAAGCTCAAAGTATGACCACACAAGGCTACACAAAGCATTATGGACATGGACATTATTTACATATCACCACTTTGTATTAAGCAAGAGAGTTCTCAAGTTATTGCTTACCTCATAAAGCCATTTCACCTTTATAATGTATCTTGCGTTCCACCAACATCCTTGTTATCATCATTCTGGAATAGGTAAGTGTATTTAGACTTCATCTCTTCTTCCGCTTCCCATGTCATTTCTTTCACATTCTTGTTCCTCCACAATACTTTGACGGAAGCTACATCTTTTGTTCTCAGCTTGCGGACTTGTCGATCTAATATGGCCACTGGCACTTCTTCATATGATAGATCCTCCGTAACTTGAACATCTTTGATAGGGACAACTCGAGAAGGGTCTCCAATACATTTCCTCAACATAGATACATGGAATACCGGGTGGACAAATTCTAATTCGGATGGCAATTCTAACTCATAAGCAACTTGTCCAATTCGTTGAAGAATTTTATACGGACCGATATACCTTGGACTCAGCTTACCTTTCCTTCCAAAACGCATAACACCCTTCATTGGTGAAATCCTCAGGAAAACCCAATCACCAACCTCAAATTCTAAATCACGACGTCGGACATCGGAATAAGACTTTTGCCTGCTTTGTGCCGTCCTCAATCGTTCTTGTATCACTTTCACCTTCTCAATGGCTTGGTGAATCAAATCCTGGCCCATATAATTCTGTTTCACCGACTTCAAACCATCCAACTGGTGATCTACATCTCCTCCTATATAGTGCCTCATATGGGGCCATTTTAATACTGGAATGGTAGCTATTATTGTAGGCAAATTCTATGAGTGGAAGATGGTCATCCCAATTTCCCTTAAAATCTAGAACACATGCTCGTAGCATATCTTCCAATGTCAGAATGGTACGTTCAGCCTGTCCGTCAGTCTGCGGATGAAATGCAGTGCTGAGATTCACCTGTGTGCCTAAACCTTTCTGAAAAGACCTCCAAAAGTTAGCCGTAAATTGAGCTCCTCGATCCGATATAATAGATACCGGCACACCATGAAGCCTAACAATCTCCTTGATATACAACTTCGCATAATCTTCAGCCGAGTAAGTTGTCTTAACTGGCAGAAAGTGAGCACATTTTGTAAGTCGATCAACTATCACCCGGATAGAGTCAAACTTATGATAAGATCGAGGTAATCCAATAACGAAGTCCATATTAATCACCTCCCATTTCCAAGTCGGAATTTCTATATTCTGAAGCAATCCACCGGGTTTCCGATGTTCTATCTTTACTTGTTGACAATTGGGACACTGGGCTACAAATTCTGCAATAGACTTTTTCATGTTTTCCCACCAATACTGCTCCTTGACATCATGATACATCTTTGTTGAGCCAGGATGGATGGAATATCGGGATTGATGAATTTCATTCATAATCTTTTCTCGCAACCCTTCTACATTCGGCACACATAATCGGCCCTGGTATCTCGGTGCCCCATCTCCTCCGATCTCAAAAGCCGTAATTTTACACTGCTGAATGTTCTCTCTCAATCGTAGTAAGATAGGATCTTCATATTGCCGTGCTTTTACCTCTGCTACCAAAGATGATTCCGATGTATTCTGTACAGTAACACTTCCGTCATCAGAGTCTAACAATCTGATTCTCATATTGGCTAGCTGATGAAGCTCTTTAGTCAACCCCCATCTACCTGCATCAATATGTACTAAGCTTCCCATTGACTTACGGCTGAGAGCATCCGCCACAACATTGGCTTTACCGGGATGATACAATATCTCGACGTCGTAGTCCTTCAGTAATTCAAGCCACCTACGCTGCCTTAAATTCAACTCTTTCTGCTTGAAGATGTATTGTAGACTCTTGTGATCTGTGTAGATGTCAACATGGACGCCGTATAAGTAGTGCCGCCATATCTTCAAAGCATATATTACTGCAACCAATTCCAAATCATGGGTTGGATAATTCTTTTCATGCTTCTTCAATTGTCTTGATGCATATGAAATCACCTTCCCATGCTGCATCAACACGCACCCCAAACCTATACCTGAGGCATCACAATATACCACATATCCTTCTGTTCCTTCAGGGAGAGTGAGCACCGGTGCGGATGTCAATCGATCCTTCGGCTCCTGAAAACTACGTTCACAAGTGTTAGACCACTGGAACTTGGTAGCTTTCCGTGTTAACTTAGTCAATGGTGCTGATATAGAGGAAAACCCTTCTACAAATCGCCTATAATATCCTGCTAGCCCCAGGAAGCTACGAACTTCTGATGGTGTTGTAGGTCTCGGCCAATTCTTTACTGCATCAATCTTCCGAGTGTCGACACTAATACCCTCGTCAGATATCACATGGCCAAGGAATGCTACTGAGTTCAGCCAGAATTCACATTTGGCGAGCTTAGCATATAATTTACGATCCTGAAGCATCTGTAATACTATCCGCAAGTGGCTCGCATGTTCCTCCTCCGAACGAGAATACACCGGAATGTCATCAATGAATACAATCACGAACACATCAAGATAGGGCCTGAATACAGTATTCATGAGATCCATAAAAGCTGTTGGGGCATTTGTTAGCCCGAACGACATCACCAAGAACTCAAAGTGCCCATATCTTGTCCGAAAGGCCGTCTTTGGAATATCCTTCTCCTTAACCCTCACCTGATGATATCCTGAACGTAAGTCAATCTTGGAGAAATACTTGGCACCCTGGAGTTGGTCAAATAGGTCGTCAATTCTTGGAAGTGGATACTTGTTCTTTATAGTAAACTTATTCAACTGCCGATAGTCGATACACATCCGTAATGACCCATCTTTCTTCCGCACGAATAGGACTGGCGCACCCCAAGGTGAAGTGCTAGGCCTAATGAAGCCCTTATCCAGCAAGTCCTTTAACTGCGCCTTCAACTCTCGCAGCTCTGCCGGGGCCATTCTATATGGAGGGATAGAGATCGGTTGAGTGTCAGGCAAGACATCAATGCTAAACTCAATCTCCCTTTCTGGAGGAAGACCTGGGAGTTCATTTGGGAAAACATCTGGAAATTCATTGACCACGGGGATAGATTGTAGAGTAGGCAACTTCGCCTCTGCATCCCTAACGCGAACAAGATGATAAATGTAACCTTTTGAGATCATTTTCCTTGCCTTAAGATAGGAAATAAACCTAGCTTTCGATGTAGCAATGTTCCCCTTCCATTCAATGACGGGTTCACCAGGAAATTGAAACTTAACCATCTTCATACGACAGTCAACATTTGCATAGCATGAGGCCAACCAGTCCATTCCCAGTATCATATCAAAATCAACCATTTCTAATTCAAATAAATCTGCCGAGGTTTGACGACTACAAATCATCACAGTGCAACCTCTATATACCCTTCTAGCAATCACAGAATCTCCTATTGGAGTAGATACCGCAAGGGGTTTACTTATCAATTCGGGTTCAATGCCAAACTTATTAGCCACAAAGGGTGTAACATATGATAATGTAGATCCCGGATCAATCAACGCATATACATCATAAGAAAACACAGATAATATACCTGTAACAACATCTTCTGGAGACGACTCGAGATCCTGTCGACCTACTAGAGCATATGTTCGATTTTGAGCACCACTCGAACTCGGTCCTGCACCTCTACCACGACCTGTCGACTGCTGAAAACCCCGTGCTGGAGGTCGAACTGATGAGGAAGAACTAGACACAGATCTAGTCGGTTGAGCCATACCATCACCTCCCCTGTTAGGACAATCCCTCATCATATGGCCAGGCTGTCCGCAAGAATAACACGCATCGGAACCTCGACGGCACAGTCCAAAGTGGGCCTTGCCGCACTGATCACAACCTGGTGTTGGGGGTTTCGTCTGACTAGTATCCCTGTGATGTTGCGATCCGGATGCCTGCGAACTCTGACCTGGACCAGAATAGGATCGATCATATCGAGGCCTCTGAAACTGTGGAGGAGCACTAGCTACAGATGGCGCCGAACTCCTCGAAGACTGGGGCCTGGCGCTGCCTCTTAAGTCATCGGAATACCTTGCAAATCTCGCCCTCTTATGCTGGCCCCTATCCTGCTCCCTATCTGCCCTCTGCTGGCGCTTACGATCCTCTAGGGTCCGAGCATAAGCTTGAATACGGGAAATATCTATGCCTTCTACCAAGGAGGCTGTCATACACTCATTTATCAGATGGGGTCCCAACCCGTTCACGAACAAATGCACCCGATCACTCATCTCGGCCACCATATGGGGAGCATACCTTGCTAAAGAATCAAACTGCATACTATACTCTCGCACACTCATATTACCTTGTCTAAGGTTCAAGAACTTATCAGCTCTAGCTCGTCGTATCTCAACTGGCAAATAGTGACGAAGAAAGGCCTCAGAAAAATCCTTCCACACAGGTGGAGGAGCGTTCGGACCCCTGGATCTCTCCCAACTATCATACCAAAGAACCGCTAAATCCCGTAGCCGATAAGAAGCCAACTCTACTGCCTCTGTATCACTAACATGCATAACCCGTAGTGTACGATGAACCCGGTCAATAAAAGTCTGCGGATCCTCCTTGGGGTCTGATCCGGTAAACACTGGAGGGTCTAAATTAATAAAATCACGAACTCTTGTACTAAGTGGTTTATCAGCAGCACCTGTATTCTGCCTCTGAGCCTGAGCAGCTACCAAGCTAGTCAATAACTACAAAGCACTCCGCATATCCTGGTCTATAGTGCCAGACGGAGGAGCTGGAGGTGTTGGGTGCCACCTAATATCCTCTGGAGGAGACGGAGTAGATGAGGTATGAGACGGCATCTCACTCTGAGCCTCACTTTGGCCTGCTCTGGCTTGGGGCACCTGACTGTACCCTCTCCCGCAGCTGTATCAAGCCGTCTACTAATTGTTTGTTTCCTAGTCGAAGGCATCGCTGAAAGAAAACAAGGTGAATATTAGAGACGAACACTTACGACTCAACTCTATGCACGATCTAGATTCGGGAAGAAGGTAACAACCCTAGATGTCATGTAGCCTCCCGATTATAAATGTGGCGCGCTACACATCCATAATCAAGACTCTACTAGACACGGCTCATAGACAATCCCTAGGACAGACTTGCTCTGATACCAAGTTTGTCACGACCCAAACTGGAGGACCATGACTAGCACCCGACCATACTTTCCAAGCACCAACATACCTTTTATCTAACCTTCTTTATTATCTTTTAGGCTGACTAGACCAATATAAATGGTAGACATGGATCATGAACAACCAACAATAAAATATGATTTGCATGAACCTACATAACATGGGATGACCAGACAATCAAGAAACATGGTACAAGCTTCCACGCTAAAATGAAAAAACTATACAACAAAAACCAGCCGACAAGGCATACCAAACTATACATGAGTCAACACTTGTCTATGAGCCTCTAAAGGAACATAAGTGCTGCAACATAGTCGGAACAGGGCCCCGACATACCCATAATGTCTATAACAAAAATGCATACCAAGACCAAGGCAAGTCCGGAGAAGGGATCTCGCCAATCACCGCTGAACCTGGACAACCTACTGTGATGGGGGAGCTACACCTGCCTGTCTATCGGGACCTGCAGCACGACATGCAGCGTCCACAAATAAAAGGACGTCAGTACGAATAAAGTACTGAGTATGTAAGGCAGAGAACCATAAATATGAACAACAATGTGAGCAGGGATAGAGAATATACAACCTGTAACATCTGAGTACCTCTGAGGGCTACTGACATGAAATACATGATACATATGTATAAATACATAATCTTTTAAAACATACGCCTCTGTGGGCATCATCATTATCATATCGTACCCGGCCGTAATAGGCTCGGTAAAAACATACCCGGCCATTATAAGGCTCGGTAGAATCGTACCCGGCCACGTGGAGCTCGGTAAAACCCAACTGATCGGTGGTTGCACAATAGGTGCCGTACCCGGCCGACTATAGCGCGGCTCGGTAGAGTAAAATAGATACATATATATAATGCATGCTCGACTCATGGAAACACCTTGTAGACCTTTCGGAGTGACGTAAGGTCGGTATCCTATGTACACCTTATTAGGACTAACTCTTCACTATGAACCTTATAGGAATCGGGAAGTACCAACAAGATTGATAACATAAGAATAAGAGAAGCAACATCAACATCAATCGTTCCATAAGAGGGGAAACAATGTAAGTACTGCTTAGCTTCTAAGAATAGAGTATCTTTGGAAGCTCGTTCATTACATTATGTACAATCGGAGTCGTGCAAAAGAAGGAAAGGGATAGCCACACATACCTTGTATATACTGCCACAACCTCAAGCTATGCAAACGTCACGACTCCTTAGTCTTTGTTGTTGGATAACTCAGCCTTTAACTTGGTTCTTCAAACTCTAGTGTTTACCCCCAATTTGAACTTGAAAGAGAGGGAAAATCAATTAGGGTTTGTGGATAATTTTTGGGAGGAATTTTGCAGAGTCTTAGGTCCGGTTATTTGTGAAATATAAAGAGGTATATATTGCAGAAGATAAGCCTTTTAATGGGCTGCTTATCTGACCCGAAATCCCCTCTTTTGGGCCGACATTAAACCAAGTAGGTGACTCACCTACTTGCACCTAGCAGCTTGTGCAGAGTCTCACGAAAATGTCTATATCTCTCTATTCCAATGTCGTATTGCTAAACCGTTTAATGCGTTGGAAACTAGACTCATAGATCTTCAATTTGGTGGGTAGATCACCCCGTAATTCCAAGTATATTGGGAGAAATACTTAATAACATTTGACCTAAAGTTTAGGTAAAACTATGAACCTAAGTTGCAACAACTTTTGTCGACTTTTGTTTCATAACTCGCTTGACTTCAAGAATTATGATACGGATATTATATGATTCAAATACCTTAAATCATGACCTCCTATGTATACTAAGCATTTATAGGTTTACCCAAAAGTACGAGTTACAACATCCTTGATTCGTTTAACGTCTAATACTTGTTAATCACCCTTATGCACCCTTGTATCACTTAAGATTAATCGGATTAACTTCTTATCATCTCAAGGATAATTCCTTCTTGGATTTGTGTTATCTAACTTATGGAATGAACTAACGTGTGTGGATATGGGTTATAACACATGCCATGTTTGGCAAAAGAAAAATCTTGAAGGGAAGACTGCTTAGGGACCTGGAGGAGCCAGGGATGATGAAGCTTATGTCTGCTTTAGAAGCTCAAGGCTGGAAGAGCATGGTTCTTCAGATGGATGGGAAGTTGGCTAGAACTAAACTTATTGAGTTTATGGCAAATGGAACAGTAAAAAATAGGGTAGTGACTCGCAAAGTGAAGGGTGTAAAGGTAAAGTTTAGTGCAGTGAAGTTGGGCAAGATCTTAGGCATCCCTAGTGACGGATATGATGGTTATACAAGGTAGAGGTGGCCTTGCCTAGAAGGATTGCCCACTGATCTTCAAATTACCAGAAACTTTTGTGACACTGCATCAGCGAAAGAAGTGCCTGAGGCCAGAGTTGTTCAGAAGAGTGAAATGAGGCCAGATCACAAAGTGCTATTCGAATTTGTAAATAAATGTCTTCTACCTAGGCAAGAAAGGAAACATACAGCAAATTACATGGATTTGGTCCTCATGCAATGTCTGAATGATGGAAAGCAAATCAATTGGCCTGCCTTCATTGTGAAGCTACTTGGCAGGGTGCTCAATGGGTCACATGATCATGCCATTCCTTATGGATTTATCTTGACAACTGTGCTTGAAAGATTAAATATTCCTCTGAAGAAGTGGGAAATGGCATCGAGCAAAGAACACTTTGGTAGCAAGACACTTCAAGCTTGTGATTATCTGCTGAGCACAGCTCTAGTTGAACCTGGTTCATCAGCAAAAACTGATGTGAACAGCAAGGTCAGAGCTTTAGTTCAGGAGGTTGGAGCAAAGGATGCTGAAATAGCAAGGCTTTAGGAAAGAGTTGCTGAATTGGAGGGAGAGAGAAATGGGTTGAGAGCTGAACTTGTTGTAAGGCCCCGTAAAAATTTTGTGCATAAAACCTAGTAGCTGTGGTGTCATGGTCCGAATAATGTGTAGTGATTTAAGTTTCAAAAATGTAGAGAATTAATTTTTCCGAAAAGTGTCCAATATGCGGTCAAGAATGCGATCGCAAACCTGACATGCGGACCGCATTCTTGCCGCAAAACGTTCCGGAGAGTTTCCCAAAAATCGTGTCAAAAGTGCGGTCGATATGCGATCGCATGTCAAATCTGCGGTGCACTTTGCGACCGCAGATCAAGCATGCGGACCGCATTCTGGCCGCATTCCTTAACAGAACCTGTGTAAAATTTGGGGCAATTCTGCGGTCACTATGCGGACCGCATGTTGATTCTGCGGTCGCATAGTGCACCGCATAATTGACCCCGGCCCAGATTTTTGTAACATTTTGACCCGATCTCTTCTTTAATATAACACATTTCTTCTACATTTTATCATATCATCTTACCAAAATTAGAGAGAGAAGAAAGGGTTTTTAGAGAGAGAAATCTTTCATCTTCAAAGATTGTTCCAACTATCTTAATTCCAAGGGATCTTAGGGCAAGGATTCAACTTCCCCAATCTTTTCAAGGTAAAAACCCTAACTATTTTCTTTGATTTTCAGTTTTAATTGGGTAAAGAGAGGTTTGCATATAATAGCTTTTGAAAATAGAATTTTTACACTCATGCATGATTATTGAACTTGATTTTTAGTAAAAAGAAGTGAGTAGAAGTAAGAGTCTTCAAGAACAAGGTTGGCAAGAGTAAGATAGCGTGGGTAAGCATAAAGTAGGAAGTTAACGGAAGAAAACTCATCACCAGGTATGTATGGCTAATTTTGATTCTTGTAAAATCGCCCAAATGTGTGCGAATTGTTTTGGCATGTGTCAAATTGAGAAATTTTACGTAATTCTTTGATTTCCTTGTTGAGCATTTGATTGATGTTGAACTACGTGTGGTGTGGTATGAAATATGAATTGAAAGATAAAAAGGTAATCGAGATTGGTAAAGAATTGGGAACAACCATTGTGATGGCATATTTGGCTTATTGTGGAAGGAATTTGAAACACCTTAATTGTGGTAAATTGTTGAACATGATTATGTGGGCATTTTTGATTTTGGAATACTTGTAACTTGGTTTTGATATTGGCTTGAGAAGAAATTGAGAACATGAACCAATGTGTAAGTTGCTTATTTGAACTTGTTGAAATTGTGTGTAGTACCTTATCTGCTGTTTGAAATTGTTGTGTTTTCAACTGTAAGGCGGGGTCGTGTTGCGCGCCGCAACGTGGGGAAATAAGGTGTGGGTTGGGGTGATAAGGGTGACCGAGGTAATAAGGGTGGTCAGGGGCAATAAGGATGGAAAGCGATCGGAATCGCTATTGAAAATTGATACAAAAATCAAAAAAATGTGAAATTGTGAAAGGAGAAGGCAGGAGAGTTTGCAACCTATGGGGCACTGATTGCCCCTTTGTTTGACTACTTGCAATTTATGTTGTTGATTGGTTGTTGTTCTATTTGTTGACCTTGAATGTGCTTATGTTGAGGCTTGTCTGAAATGAGTAAAAGGTGGAAAACATGGTTGGTTGGCTTGATTAGTTTTAATGTAATTTAATGGCTTGAGTTTACTTGGGACAAAGTTTGTCCATACATACCAGTACAATTCCAGTGTACTGACGTCCCTTTTGCCGGGGACGCTACATTCGTGTTATGATTGTAGGTGGATCAGTAGCAGGTACTTCAGCTCATCGGCAGTAGTATCCTTCTCCTTCCACTGCCCGTTTTGGTGAGCCTCTTTCTTCCTCGGGGCCTTGTGTGGTTCATGCCACTTTTGTTTAGATTTCATATTGGTTTTGGTAAGGTATAGCCGGAGCCTTGTTACCGGCAAGTATTGTATCCCTTTTTTGTATCCTAGAGGCTCTGTAGACATGTAAACTGTTGGACTCCAGTATTATGTTATGTCGGGCGTTGTAAAAACTGCAAACTTGTTAATGAATCACTCGTATGGTTTTATTTGTTTAATGTGAAATCATTCATGGTTAGTAAGATAGTTGGTTAATGGGAAACAATCAATACAGGGGTAACGCGTGGGAATGAAAGGCACCCAAGTCCGTTTGATTGGGGCAACCCGGTCAGGCGCCGGTCATGTTCCCCGATTTGGGGCGTGACACTTGTGATGTTCTATACGTCAATACCACACAAGAGGGGGGGGGGGTGATTTGTGTGTTACCTAATTTTTGCACTAGAAGAACCTGGTTCTTCTAGGTGGTCTAACTACAGTAGTTTGCGAAATAATAAATGCTAAAAGTAAAGTACACAGAGATTTTTTACGTGGAAAACACCAAGCTCAAAAGGTGAAAAAACCACGACCTGCTACTCAGTAGGATTTCTCCCAAACTCCACTAAAATCATTGAGCCAAAAACTGCATTTACGAAGACACTTTGTAAACCTAAGGATTAACTCTAATCCCAGTATGGCACACAGCCTCAACTGTTGCGACACCTTCAAGTTAAATCTAACTTTAATACTCAATGCACCTATTACAATTACTTCTATAAAAGCTCAAAGGTACAATATGAAAACCTACTACAATTGAACTAGACTTTGAATAAACACAATGATGAAACTAGTTCTTCTATCTTAGTTCATGTAGCTTCACACGTGCACACTTGTATCTCGCATATATTGCTTGAAAAATAGACTATTCTTTTTTGTCTCAAATATACTTTACTTCTGCTTATGTGCATTACCAGTAAAAGAGAACGACTGTGTTAATTAAATAGATAAGCAGTTAGAGTTTGATCAAGACTCTGTTGCTTATCCCTTTGTCAATTTTAGTCCTTAACTACTACGACCTCTTATCATTATCCTGACTTAGGATTGTGTTCTCTTATCTCAAGAGGACCGTTCCTCTTAGAATTCAATGCAAACTTTTCGATTATCCTCATAAGATATTTGTTGCATATGCCTTGGCATATTTCTTCTTCACGTGCCTTCCATGTGCAATGGTTATGACTGAACTGTGTTTCTCAGGATGGACCAGGTCGTTCTTCTTATATTCATTTGTAAATCTTCAAAACATAGGCAACAAATTCCCCCTTTTTGATGATGACAAACTCTGTGTTATTTTTAATCATAGAACCTGTGAATAAATATCAACACTTTGAATTTTTGAGAATTTAATTTTTCATAAAGAACCAGATTTAAGTTAGGTGATAAACATCACTTGTTCAGATAAAATATTTTAAGCACATATCTTCCCCCTTTTGGCATCATCGAAAAGTTGCATAATTAACATGAAGTCAGTCATTTAATCAATACTCATGGCCGCTGGGCCAACTGCAGGTGAACATATGCTGTAGTCAACTCAACCCAAAAAGATAACTATAAAGATCAGATTTAACAAGACCAAGATAAGAATCATTTATTAATAAGCAAGCAGTTCCTACAGCACAATCCACAAAAAATAAAATAAAATTAATCCAACCATGAGTAAACAAAGATAGAAATGTCTTAAAAAAATTCCCAAACTGGTTCACTGAGGGCTTAACTGGTGCACACTAAGGTAGGGTAGCTAAGGTTTAGAAGAGCTAGAGGGTTGGGTTTGTAGCAGGTTCAACATTTGTTGGTGGATTCCTTCATTTTTCTCCTTTTCTTTTGCAAGTTCAGCTCTCAAACCATTTCTCTCTTCCTCCAATTCACCAATTCTCTCTTGAAGCCTTGCTATCTTAGCATCCTTTTCTCCAACCTCCTGAACTAAAGCTCTGACCTTGCTATTCACAGGAGGTTTTGCTGATGAACCAGGTTCAATTGGAGCTGTGTTGAGCAGATAATCACAGGCTTGAAGTGTCTTGCTACCAAAATGTTCTTTGCTTGATGCCATTTCCCACTTCTTCAGAGGAACATTTAATCTTTCAAGCACAGTTGTCAAGATAAATCCATAGGGAATGGCATGAGCTTTTGATCCATTGAGCACCCTGTCAAGTAGCTTCACAATGAAGGGAGGCCAATTGGTTTGCTTTCCATCATTCAGACATTGCATGAGGACCAAATCCATGTAATTTGCTGTATGTCGCCTTTCCTGCCTAGGTAGAAGACATTTGTTTACAAATTTGAAGAGCACTTTGTGATCTGGTCTCATTTCACTCTTTTGAACAACTCTAGCCTCAGGCACTTCTTCCTCTGATGCAGTATCGCAAACGTTTCTGGTAATTTGAAGATCAGTGGGAAATCCTTTTAGGCTCGGCCACCTATGCCTTGTATAATCATCATACCCCTCACTAGGGATGCCTTAGATTTTTCCCAGCTTTACTGCCCCAAATTTTACCTTTACACCTTTCACTTTGCTGGTCACTACCCTATTTTTGACTGTTCCATTTGCCATAAACTCAATAAGCTCAGTTCTAGCCAACTTACCATCCATATGAAGAACCATGTTCTTCCAACCTTGAGCTTCTAAAACAGACAAAAGCTTCATCATCCCTGGCTCCTCCAGATCTCTGAGCAGTTTACCCTTCAAGATTTTTTTTGCCAAACATGGCATGCCTGTCTAGTTCCTTTTTAGATTCTTCTTCTTCTTCCTCACTTCTCCAGTCATCATCTTGTTCAGCTGACTTGACTTTCTTCCCTTTGCCAGCCGATCTTGTTCTTTTGGCAAGAGTAGATTCAGCAGGTACTAATTTTGTAGATCTTTTGACAGAAGTCCTCATTCCCTTAGACTTTGCAACTAAAATTTATGGGGCTATCATCTAGATGGACCTGTTCCATCTCATGTTCTTCTTCTTCAACAACATCTTCTGAACTCTGCCCAATCTTTTCTTTCCCCTTCTCTTTCTTCTTTTTCTTGCTTTTCTCCGAAGCTCTTTTTAATTTTTCTTCACTCTCTCTAACTCTCCTTCTTGTGGCCCTAATCCTAACAGTTGACTTGGTTGGTGATTTCTTGCTTTTCTTGGATGGTTCTGCTACAGAAGGATTTGTTTGTGATGATGCTTTTCTTTTCTTTGGGTCATAACTTTCCCCCACTCTCTTTAGTAGATCAGCCAAACTATCCTCATCAGATGAACCAGGTTCATCTTGGTCTTTGCTTAAATTTATCAACCCCTCAGTTGCCTCTCCAGATCCACTTCCCCCTGACTTTGATACTCCTTCACCCTCATTCCCACAAATGGCTAACATCTCCTTCTTTCTTTTCTTTTCCAACTTTCCAGACTCACCTCCTCCTATATGTCTAATAGCCCTAACAAAACAAACCTATTTTCCCCCCTTTGCACCACATATGTAAATACGTTGCATATATCAACTTCATGTCGAGTTTCCTGATTTTTAGTCTGAACAGAAGACCCTAGTTCTTCACTTTCTCCTATGGTGATGGAATCATCAGATTTTGAGCTTGAGTTGGACTTAGTTACACGACTTGCCTTTCTTTGACTTGAATGAAGTTTTTCATTCTGAGATTTCCTTAAAGAACTAGATGCCACAGTTTTTCTTGCCAGCATTTTCTGGCGACGAAATTTAGGTTTAGGGTTTTTAACGGGTGGTGTGGAAGATGATGTGTTGGGTGAGACGGGTGGTGGTGTGCTTGGATTATCTTTGGAATTTGTTATTTTTGGTAGAATTCTGAAACCCTAAGTGAATTTTGTGGTGAGGAAGCTTTGGAAAGTAGTGGACACGAAGAAGGAATAGTTCAGGTGTTGTGAGGAATAAAGAGTAGAAGAGTGTTTTGGGGTTTTTTAAAGAAAGTAACAATTACCCAGATTTCGCAGCTTTTCAGAGGTCACTTAGAGGTCTAATCCAACTAGAATTCCGGTCTCCTTAGGTATTAGAATTAATGGCTAGGAAGTAAGTAAGGTTTCCGTTTAATTTTGGAATTCTAGTTTCAATGGAATTGGTTCAACGTTACAACGAATAGTATTTAGGACTTTTGGTATATATAGGATTCTTGCTCATAATGGATAATTAAATTTTCCTAATTGTGCAAAGAAATAGAAACATAACTGAGCTTTTCATGAGCATACTTTGATGAACGAGGTTCTTCAAATGACACTTCTCTTGAATATGTCTCATATGACAAAATAGAAATTTTGTAAGAGCGTGATGAATTTCATAAGCACATGACACAAGAGTATACTATTTACAATATGAGATTGAGTAGAGATTAATCTAATATTCACACAAATTAAGAACCCGTAACCAAAATAATAATTTTTTTTTCATGAGCTTTCTGAACTGATTCTTTTAGGTGATTTTAATTATCCCTAACTCCAACCTATTTCTTTCAAAATTTTCTATACTTAAAGCCTTGGTGAAGATATCAGTTATTTGCTTATCAGTAGCACATAATTCTATGGAAATTAGCCCTTTCTCATAATTGTCTCGTAAGAAATGATGTCTGACATCTATGTGCTTGGTTCTTTTATGATGAACCGTGTTCTTTGTCATACTTATGGCACTAGTGTTGTCACAGAAGATTGGTATGCATCATACTTCAATACCAAAGTCTACTAGTTATTGCTTGATCCACAGAAGTTGAGCACAACAAGAAGCAGCAACTACATACTCAGCCTCAGCAGTAGACAATGCTACCGAGTTTTATTTCTTGGTGGCCCATGATACAAGACATGAACCAAGAAAATGAGCCATACCTGAAGTGCTTTTTCTATCCACTAGTCAGCATCAATATATCCTACTAGATCAAAGTTACTACCTTTAGGATACCATAAACATAGTTCAATGGTCCCTTACAAGTATCTCAATATCCTTTTGACAGCAGTCAAATGGGATAGTCAGCATCAACATATCCTATTAGATCAAATACTAGCATCAACATATCCTACCAGATCTATACGTCAATACCACACAAGAGGGGGGGGGGGTAATTTGTGTGGTACCTAATTTTTGCACTAGAATAACCTTATTCTTCTAGGTGGTCTAACTACAACAGTTTGCGAAATAATAAATGCTGAAAGTAAAGTACACAAATATTTTTACGTGGAAAACACCTGGCTCAAAAAGTGAAACAACCACGACCTAATACTCAGTAGGATTTCCCCAAACTCCACTAAAATCACTGAGCCAAAAACTGCATTTACAAAGATACTTTGTAAACCTAAGGATTAACTCTAATCCCAGTGTGGCACACAACCTCAACTGTTACAACACCTTCAAGTTACATCTAACTTGAATACTCAATGCACCTATTACAATTACTTCTATAAAAGCTGAAAGGTACAATATGAAAACCTACTACAATTGAACTAGACTTTGAATAAACACAATGATGAAACTGGTTCTTCTTTCTTAATTCATATAGCTTCAGACGTGCACACTTGTATCTCGCATATATTGCTTGAAAAATAGACTCTATTCTTTTTGCTCTCAAGTATGCTTTACTTCTGCTTATGTGCATTACCTGTAAAAGACAACGACTGAGTTAATTATATAGATCACCATTTAGATTTGATCAAGACTCTATTGCTTATCCATTTGTCAATTTCAGTCCTTAACTACTACGACCTCTTATCCTTATCCCGACTTAGGATTGTGTTCTCTTATCTCAAGAGGAATGTTCCTCTTAGAATTCAGCAGCCTTTTTGATTATCCTCAGAAGATATTTGTTGCATACGCCTCAGTATATTCTTCTTCACGTGCCTTCCATGTGCAATGGTTATGACTGAACTGTGTTTCTCAAGATAGACCAGGTCCTTCTTCTTATATTCATTTGTCAATCTTTAAAACATAGCCAACAACTTGCAAGAGAAAAGAAGAAAAATGAAGGAATGCTCAAACAGATGTTGAACCTACTACAAACCCAACCCTCTAGCTCTTTTAAGTCTTAGCTATCCTACCTTAGTGTGCACCAGTCAAGCCCTCAGTGACCCAGTTTGGGAGTTTCTTTTAGATATTTCTATCTTTGTATTGCTCATGGTTGGATAATTTTATTTTTCTTTTTGTGGAATGCACTGTAGGAACTACTTTCCTATTAATGAATGATGCTTATCTTGTCCTTGTTAAATCTGATCTTTATAGTTATTTTTTGGGTTGAGTTAACTAAAGCATGTGTTCACCTGCAGTTGCCCCAGTGGCCATCAATGTTGATTAAATGACTGACTTCATGTTAATTATGCAACTTTTTGATGATGCCAAAAGGGGAAGATATGTGCTTAAAATGTTTTATCTGAGCAAGTGATGTTTATGACCTAATTTAAATCTGGTTCTTCATAAAAAATTGAATTCTCAAAAAATTCAAAGTATTGATATTTCAGCCAAGATTCACAGGTTCTATGATTACTAATAGCACAAAGTTTGTTATCATAAAAAAAGGGGAATTTGTTGGTTATGTTTTGAAGATTGACAAATGAACATAAGAAGAAAGACCTGGTCCATCCTCAGAAACATAGTTCAGTCATAACCATTGCACATGGAAGGACGTGAAGAAGATATATACTGAGGCGTATGCAACATATATCTTCTAAATATAATCGAAAAGGTTGCATTGAGTTCTAAGAGGAACATTCCTCTTGATATAAGAGAACACAATCCTAAGTCAATATAAGGATAAGAGTTCATTGTAGTTAAGGACTGAAATTGACAAAGGGATAAGCGACAGAGTCTTGATCAAACTCTAACTGCTGATCTATTTAATTAACTCAACTGTTCTCTTTTACATGTAATGCACATAAGAAAAAGTAAAGCATATTTGATAGCAAAAAGAATAAAGTCTATTTTTCTAGCAATATATGTGAGATACAAGTGTGCACATCTGAAGCGACATGAACTAAGATAGAAGAACCAATTTTATCATTGTGTTTATTCAAAGTCTAGTTCAATTGTAGTAGGTTTTCATATTGTACCTTTCAGCTTTTATAGAAATAATTGTAATAGGTGCATTGATCATTCAAGCTAGAGTTAACTTGAAGGTGTCGCAACAGTTGAGGCTGTGTGTCACATTGGGATTAGAGTTAATCCTTAGGTTTACAAAGTGTCTTTGTAAATGCAGTTTTTGGCTCAGTGATTTTAGTGGAGTTTGGGAAAATCCTAATGAGTTGTCGGTCGTGGTTTTTGAAATTAGTAATTAAGTCTTGTTTTAATTAGATTCTACCTCTATCTAATTTGTTCTCTTGAATCTCATTGATTGATTACTTAAGTTCTGATTTGGTTTTCATCTATGAACTATCTATTGTTTGGCTATTTTTGTAAGTTGATTTTGACTTTGACTTTTAGTTTCTGATTGATCAAGGGGTTAAAAGGGTAAATAAAAGGAAAAAGGCAGGGTTAAATGGGAAAGGTGAATTGGTATACGGTAATAAACCTAAGGGGTTAAGGGTACAATTGGTAATGCTGCCTGGTTCACGGGTAATTAATTAAAGAATAAGGGGTATTCTAGGCATAATAAAATGGTAGTTAAGTAAAAGTTGAAAGCAAGTGAGGGTAACTTGGACAATTAAGGGTATTAGAATAGTGTAGATGCCACTAGAACTTTCTGGAAGGGGTTTTAGTGCATTTACGATTAAAACTAAGTGTAGTAATATGAAAATAAATGATAAGATAGGGGTGGAAAATTAGAAAATTAATTTGAAAATTCCCTCCCATTTTGTTCTGTAAATAGGCCTCATTAGGCCACATTTAATAAGTTTTGAAGGTCTAATATTCAGAAAAATTTTCTAATCTCTGAAAATTCAAATTTCATAGTTCATCCTTAGGAAATTCTCTAATAATACTATTGTTCCATTGATTCTGGCTCAAGTTTAAGTCGAAATTCTCCTGAGTTTTGGTATTTCGACTGTTGATTCATGCTTATTTGATCTAGATATTGGTTGTTAAAGCTGTATATTGCTTTGGTTATTATTTGGGAAGTTGTTTGGTTATTCAGAGGTTTTCTTTGTGATCAAATCTGGTTACTGTGTATTGCCATGAATCTGCTGGTTCATTGTTTCTGGAGTCTTGTTATTGCTGATCTTCCTCTTCTTATTTGCCTTAGACTTATCGGATTCATTTCATATTTCCGGGTACACCTCTAAAATTTGAAGATGTAGTCGCAGATTTGAAGCTATAAAAATGTTCGACTGCTTTTATGAGTTTTCTTTTCGATTCTGTTATTTTGTAGCTGTAGAATTAGATAGATTCATATGTATTTGTTAGGTGAAATCATATGTATAATTGGATTGTAGACTGTTGGACTGTGGATTCATATCACCGAAAATTTTAGTAGTTATGTTTAAATATCACGTAGAACATCACATGTGAAGTAGAATAACAGAAAAAAACAATCACATTAGATTAGAGATTAGAAAAAATTGAATACAAAAAATGTTAAATTCTGTTTTGATTGAGATTTCAGATAAATGAAATGAAAATTTTTAAAATTCATTCTTAGTTTATATTAGTCAGCTTTAATAAGCAAAAGCATAAGTGTAGATTCAAGTTTTTGTTAGTTAATACTGTACGCTTCGGATTAATTCATGCTATGAAAGAAGAATTGTAATAGGTCTTCAATAATGAATATAAAATGACTGTTTTAGTATGAACGAATCTGTACTTCAGTTCAAATATATTTTCGGTAGTTTAGTTTAATATTTCCAATGGAATAAAGTAGTAATTCAGCTCTGCATTTGAATATGCAACCTTTCAATTGATAAATATAGTAAAAATCAGTTTATAATGATAGTAATATGCAAATCAGACGTAGTTAATTTGAATGAGTAAAACAGTAAAATTTAAAATAAGAAATCAGTGTTATCGTCTTGGTTAAATTTCTGATGCTGTGTAGTTAACTATTTAAATCCATTATTAGTTCAGTAATAATATTTGTGCCTGTTTTGGACTCGCATTATGTAACATGGGCCTGATGAGGCAAAAAGGCCCATATCCAATAGCAATATATATGAACTGGGCTCGAATAAGCCCTGAGCACATCTGTGCTCTATTCTTTGCGGGACTGATTTCAGGGCCCAAAACACATGAAGGACTGGATGTAAATGATATAAAAATACAAACCAATACTAGGCAACATTATTTGCTACTTTGGTAAGGCAAAAATAATAGTAAAAAATATAGTACACTATAGGCTTGACTTTTAAACTAAATGAGATGAGCCTCATTTGAGAATAAAAATGCACGGGGCCTTCAATTAATTGTTATAAAACACTTAGATTTGGAAGGACCATTTAGCAAATTTCACAGTCTTTCCCAAAGTTAATAAGTGTGACGACCCAAAGGGGTCATCATCTGTTTTCCTCACTTGTTCTGCATTTCCGAGGCCTTGAAAACCTTATTCTATGTTGCCTCGATTTACGTGCACGATCCGGGCACGTAGCCGAAAAGATTTTGTGATAGAATATGTGAATTCTATGAGAAATTTGAAGAAAAATGATATTAATATTGATATAGTTGACTTCGGTCAACATTTTTGGTAAACGGACCCGAACCCGAGGACGGACGGTCCCGGAAGGTCCGTAGAAAAATGTGGGACTCGGACATGCATCCGGAGTCAAATTCTGAGGCCTAGAGCCTAAGTTATGGATTTTTCTGTGAAATTATTTTTGCTATAATTATTAAAGGAAAATGAATTAAATGACCTCGGTATCGGGCTCATATTTTGGTTCCGACGCCCGGTACAAGTCTTAAATATTATATATGTGCTTCCTGCAAAGTTTGGTGACATTTGGATATCGTTTGATGTGTTTTGAACATTGAGTTCCAAAGTTGAAAGATATGAAACTAAAAAAGGGTGATAATCATGAACTTGAGGCTTGATTTGATGAAAACGATGTTATATTGGCGATGTGATTGCACGAGCAAGTTTGTAATATGTTTTTGATGTTGTGTACATGTTTGGTTTGGAGCCCGGGGGGCTCGGGTAAAGATATGATAGGCCGTTGGTGCAAATTCTGAAATTTTACACAGTTGGTTTTTCACCCAGCTGGTGTCTTCGCAAATGCGAAGAAATTCTCGCAATTGTGAATGGGCAGACCAAGGCTGTGTTCGCAAATGCGAAGCCTTGATCGCAATTGCGAAGGGGGTCCAGGTACGCGTGGGTTCGCAAATGCGAACTTAACCTCGCAAATGCGAGGCCTTCACTTATTCGCCTGGGTTCGCAAATGCGAACACTTTGTCGCAAATGCGAAGACCCGGTGTGCCAGCCCAGTTCGCAAATGCGAACTCAGTCTCGCAATTGCGAGAGCCTCAGACCCCAGACCTGTAGTGTTCGCAATTGCGAACAAATGTTCTCAATTGCGATACCCGCAACTGTGCAATTTTATACTTAAACAAATTTTTCAGCTCATTCTTCATTCTTTCAAAAACCCACACACTACACACGAACCCTCAATGGCAAATTCACTCCAAAACAATTGTAAGTCACTTTTTAGTCAATTCTTTCAATTCCTAACAACATTAAACATGTTTTTCAATAAAAATCAAAGGTTTTCATGGTAGAAATTCTTGTTTTTGGGTAGAACCTAGGGTTTTCATGAATTGGGTAATTGGACCTCGAATTGAGGTCCGATTTTGAAACAAATCATATATTTGAACTCGTGGGGGAATGAGCAACCGGATTTTGGTCCGAGCCCCGAGTTCCGACCACGTGGTATAGGGGCGTTTTGGGAAATTTTAGAGTAAACTTTGAGAAAATTATTTTAAGCATTCAAACCAAGTTATTTAGTATTTATTAATGTAATGGGATCAATTGTGATTAGATTCGAGCTAGTTGAAAGCGGAAATTCGGGGAAAAGCTATAGTTGAAGGATAATTTGGACTTCAAGGCTAGAGGTAAGTGTTTGTTCTATCCTAGCTTGAGGGAATATGATTTGTGTGCTATGTGCTATGTGATCCAGTGCGGTGTATGGGCTGTGGTGACGAGCATCCATACACTGGTGTGTAGCATGATCGTGAGTCGTTGTTGATATTTGTCGTAAGATATTTTAAAGATGAATTGTTGAACCCTTGCCGGGTTGTGGAATTGTATATTATTTTCCCTTGCCGGGACTTATTGTGAAGCGAAATATTGTTTTCCCTTGCCGGGACTTCGTTGTGATGATTATTGTGTCCCTTGCCGGGACGGTTCATGATTTATTATTTTCATTCTCTGTCCTTAACTGTGATTGTTATTTGGGTGAGGAAGAGTGATAATGCACGAAGGGTGATGCCGTGCCTTGTTTTACTGTTATTGCACGAAGGTTAATGCCGTGCCTTATTATTGATTATGCACGAAGATTAATGCCGTGCCTTGTTATTGATTATGCACGAAGGATCATGTCGTGCCTTGTGATATTACTTATGCACGAAGGGTAATGCCATGCCTTATTATTGAACCATGCACGAAGGATCATGCCGTGCCATGGATGTGAGGATGAGAGTTAAAGCACGAAGGGTGATGCCGTGCACTTTATTTGCTTATTTGGTGAGGATGAGAGTAAAATCACGAAGGGTGATGCCGTGTAACTATTTGCTACTCCTTATTCGATATTAACAGTTTCCATCATACTCTGTTTTCCATTGTTGACTTAATAACTGTTGTTGACTGTTGAGTTTCCCTCTTATGATATTTCTTGTTGGTTTTGTTTACTTGATATTTCTTTGTTATCTTGTGGTGTACATATGTATTTAGAACTGCACAGGTTTACGTGGGTATCTGGTCCTAGGCTTGTCACTACTTCGCCGGGATAGGCCAGGCACTTACCAGCACATGGGGTCGGATTGTGCTGATACTGCACTTCTGTGCGTTTTTGCACAGGTCCAGGTTTTGATCAGGAGCAGCAGCAGTAGAGCCTTGCGTGAGAGTTGAGCATTTCGAGACCGAGGTAGCTTGCACGCGTCCGCAAGCCCGACGTCTCTTCCACTTATTTATATTATTAGCTGTAGTCTCCTTATTCCGAGACAAACAGATTTATGTTATTTTCCTTCAAACCTTTATGTGTAGTATATAGTAGTAGTTCGTGAGTTGGTGACTCCACGTCTTAGGTAGAGAATTTCAGTATTATTTTACCTTGGTACTGCTTATGTCTATTTTGATAAAGTCTTCCGCATTTATTTAATTAAGGTTATGGTTCTTATTGATAAATTTGAGTATGAAATATTGGTAAAAATAGGATAAGGTTGAATATAGTGGCTTGCCTAGCTACCACGAGTAGGTGCCATCACGATCCTGATGTTGGGAAAAAATCCGGGCCGTGACAATAAGACGTAGATATTTTAGGCGCAATTTTTAATATACATTATCAAGTACGGGTGCATATTTATGTGATCCAAATCTAAAATCTCAACGAAGTCGAAATGTATTTAAAGCCACAGGTGTACTGGTACGGTGTGGCTCGAAATGCATTTTCACGATGTTGCAATTCTGTAAAATTGATAGAGAGGAATATTAATAATGCACATAATTTGGAATATATTAAGAAATCGGATAAAAAAAATACAACAGTTGTGCTACCGTGCTAGAACCACGAAATTCGGGAGTGCCTAACACCTTCTCCCAGATTAACATAATTCCTTATCCAGATTTCTAGTTCGCAGACTGTAACAGAGTCAAAACTTTCCTCGATTCAGGATTAAACCGGTGACTTAGGACACCATCATACTCTCAAGTGGCGACTTTGAAAAAATTAAAATAAACTAATCATGTTCCGACTGTCCTTAAAATGGAAAATCTCTTTTCCTTTTTATTATATTCCTTCCCGGGGTGTAGTAAATAACAAGTAAGAAAAAGGAGGTGTGACAGCTCTGGCGACTCTACTGGGGATAAGAAACCCAGAACTTCGGTTCAGGGTTTAAGAATTCTAGCTCAATTAAATTGCTGTATTTGTTTATATCTAATTTTCCTATATGTTCTTGATTAATGTACTACATGTTTACCGCTGTGATATTACGTGAATTGTATATAAAATTGTGCCGAAAATCCTTCTCTTCTTACCTCCGGAGATGTGTTTACTGGTTAAGACTCCCCATTCTGTTAGTGTCATACCCAAATAAGAAAAGAGGCCGGACAAGTTATTAAGCCGGATGATCCTGCGGGTCCCCGGTACATAGCCCCCTCCTCGACTCGAGTCGTCCGCTCGGGTGCACAGTCTAGAACCACAAAACCAGGATATTGAGCCTAGAATTAGGACGATTATTTGCATTATATCTGACTAAGGGGACTCAACACAGGGATTGGGTCCATCTAGGACAGGTGACCTGAATGTGAAAAGACCATCATGATAATATGTTGCATTTATTTGTCTTGGGCCATCATGCTGACCGGCTAAGAAAATTGAGGGAAAGAAAAGACAAAAAATAGTAATTGCCGATTTTAAAGGAAAAAAATGTCCAAATAATGTCGAAACTCTGTCAACATTTGGGGGAAATTATCAAAAATAGTGGAAAAAGTCAATTTTGTCAAAATTAAAAATGGTTGGTCTAAAAATAATTTGACCGAACTATGCTGGTTTGATTCTCACCACTAGGTGAGATACGTAGGCAACCCTTGACGAGTCCAACCACACCTTTTTATGAAAGCAATCAAAAAGTGTCAAATTTTGAATAAATCACGTGATGTCTTTTGTCAAAATAGCCGAATGTCCCGAAAGGGCGCCGGAAGGCTGTTGGTGCAAAATGGCCACTTTTGAGTCATTTTCCCCAAAATAATAAGCATGGCTTTAAAATATTCGGTTGAAGTATTGAAGTGCCGTATTTGCAAAATTAGGACTTTGTTTTGAAAATTATGAAAATATATTGTCTTTTTGGGTCAAAATAACATGTGATTAAATCACCTTAATAAATGTGCAGGATGAGCACAATGCAAAATGAACCTTTTTCAATTATGAATAAAATCCCTTTGGAGTTACGTCTATGGTAGAGTGATTTGGGTCAAGACGGACAAGACGAGGTCAAGAAATACTTGAAAGGTCTTACCGGGTTACTTGATATTATACCCCGGGGGAGACATTATTAGAGCCATGGTTACTTTTGGGATCCGGCACACAATGTGCTCCATTTCTCGGACTTCGAGCTTACTCCGACACTAGAGGAGATTGCCAGTTATATTGGGAAAAATGAGGTTCCCCTAAAAGACAAATACCCGGTTGCTCCAAGAGCTGTTACCGCTCATAAATTCTTGGATTCCTTGAAAATAGCCCGAAGCGTTCATAATGAAGATTTGGCCAATGGGTTTTGCACTATGAATTTCATATACCATAGATATGGTCATATCGGAGGCTTTAATAACCCGGCCAACAAATATTGTAGCAAAGCAAACCGTACAAAATGGGAGGAACACATATGTTTTGCTTTCATGGTGGCCTTTTTGGGTTTGATAGTGTTTCCCAGGAAAGACGGGAACATCGATATAAGAGTAGCCAGAATTGTCAGTACTCTCTTCACACAAGATAATAGTACTTTGGCACATATGATAGCAGCTCATATCTTTCGTGCCCTTATAGCTTGTAAATCCGGAGTAGATTTCTTCGAGGGATGCAATTTACTATTACAAATGTGGATGATCGAGCACTTGTGCCATCAACCTCAATTTTTGAGTTATGGGTCTTCGGAAAGAACTTGCATAGAAGAATTCTACACGAGGATAAAAGGGGTCAAGTTGCCAGAAGGGTTCAAAGGTTGGATCATATACTTCCGATCTCTTATTGCTAGCCAGATAGAATGGACATTTGGGTGGCTACCTGTCAATGAAGTTATATACATGCCAGCAGAAGGATCGCACATTCTCTTAATGGTGCTTAAAAGTATTCAACCCTATTCTCCATACCGAGTTTTACGGCAACTCGGAAGATATCAAATAGTGCCAAAAGATGGAGACCTCAACACTTAAGTAATTGAGATTAGTCATGATGGGCAATTTCCTGAAGCAAAAGTCCGTCAAAATTGGAATGAATGCCAATATTTGAAATCAAACACTTGTGTAAGGGATCATGCCAAAGGTGAAGTGTCACCTAGTTACTCCGCGTGGTATAGAAGAGATTGTGAGCATGAAAGGCCAGCGAAGAGACCTCATATCCAAGAACTTGCCGAGCTATCAAAAGAGCAATGGGATTGGTTGGCTAAAGAAAATGAATACCGAGCAAAAATCAGCATGCTAGAAAAACAAGTTCAAGACCTTAAGTTCGAAAATAGCCTGCAAGTAGCAGCTGATGAAGGTGAAAAGAAGCAACTGGTTAAAGAAAATGAGGCCCTAAGAGCTCAAAATCAGAAAATGAGAACATCAACGGAAACCCCTATTCGAAATGCCCGGGATGAAAAATTGATTGATAATTTGTGGCGAAAAGTGAGCGATTATAATTTTGACCTGGATAAAGCAGAAAAAGAATTAACCGGGGTTCGGAAGCAATTGGCCAAGAACGCAGAAGAAAGGGCCCACATGATTCAAAAGCTGCAGTAAGAACATAATGTTGAAGTTGCTCGGTTAAGGAAAAAGATTATTACTGCTGTGGTCAAGATTAGCAAACAAGTGAAAGAGTTTAGTTTGGAAAGCGAACATTGCTATACGTCCTTAGCACGATTAGAAATGGAACTGCAGCAGCTTCAAGAAAAAAGCCAACAGACTCTGGATGCTCGTGCTGAACAAATAGGGAGGTTACTTCAAGAAAAGGGAATGATTAGAGAAAAGATTCTCAACATTGCTCATTATATCACTCGGAAGTGTTAGATATGTAAAGATATGACCCAGACCACATTCTTCGCCTCGGCAATGATATCCGTGAAGCAAATAATGGGTGATTTAGACAAACTCCAAAGGGGACTTGCATATAGGCCTGCGGCGAGACCGAACGATATCCCGCGAGCACTAGGGTCTTTGATGTATTCATAGGTTAGGCATTCGAGTCTCTCTTTTTCATTTTTTTGCATTGTTAGAGGATTGTAGTACAATTATCATCTCAAAGTTTATCTTTGTAATCGATGTTGGTTATTAATAAATTTGGAAAATCCCAAAAAACTTGTACTTGTGATCTTTGACTTTCTTTTTCTTTAAACACATATGCGGTAGGCAAATCTATAGGATCGACCAAAGAAGAAAAAAAAGAGAGGAAAATTGGTGGTGATGAAAATGATGAAAAAAAAGAAAGACGAGAAAAAGGAAAAGCCGAAGCAAAAGAATTGACAAAATGAGAAAAAAGGAAAATGAATTAAAAATTAAACAAAACCGGGATGACGCATATGGCCAAGAAAAATTATGTGCTCCCAATGTGCAATTATTTAATCAATAATGGCCTAAC
Source organism: Nicotiana noctiflora (assembly GCA_032618575.1). NCBI lineage: Eukaryota > Viridiplantae > Streptophyta > Magnoliopsida > Solanales > Solanaceae > Nicotiana > Nicotiana noctiflora. Next base: position 147,228 of record JASVEL010010022.1, read on the forward strand.
CACTAACGAGCATTGTTGTTGTTGAGTCCAGACATGTGGTTTGTGGCTGGCATTCTGGCAACCCATCATTACAACTCCCATTCTAAAGATATGACAAAGGCAATCACTCAAGAGATTGAGGCTACGCTTGTGGACCCAGCCCGGGAAGATGAGGTGGTAGATGTGAGTGTTATGAAAGAAGAGATGCACAAGCTCAAGAAGTAGATGGCCGAGATGTACCGCGCCTGGGCGAAGGAACAGCCTTTACCCACATACCCAGCCAATTCTGCTTATATCCCTCCACTGGTCCAAGCATAGGACCCACCCACCATGAAATCATCCCCTGCTTACCCCACATACCCGCCTTACTATGCAACTACCTCACAAACACCACCACCTTCTCCACCACCTAAACATATTCCACCACCACCACCGCATGTCGCTCCCGTGTATATGCCCCTTCCACCAGCCACATTACACAAATCATCCAGTGAAATATTATTTCATATTCAAGACAAAAATTATTATCCTCCATAGCCTACCTTCCGACATCACGATTCTTATACTCCTCTCATCGACATGGCCGAGGAGGAAACACCACCCAAAAATCCTGAACAAGAAGAAATGGTCCAAAAAATGAAGAGTCTTGAACAATCTTTCCGGAACATGCAGGGCCTTGGGGGCCAAGTGAGCGTAGCTTATAAAGATTTGTGTTTATTCCTAGAAGTGCAACTATCGGCAGGTTCCAAGCTACTGAAATTTGATCCTTATGACGGTCACAGCGACCCAGTGGCACATTTGAAAGGCTTTTACAGCAAAATACGAGGTGCCAACTGTAAAGATGAGTTGCTCATGGCTTATTTTTGCTAAAGTCTTAGCAGATCGGCCCTAGAGTGGTACACCAGGCAAGACCACGCTAGATGGTTTATTTGGGATGATCTCGCCCAAGCATTCGCTAATCATTTCCAATACAACTTGGAGATTGTTCCTGACAGGCTTTCATTGACAAAAATAGAGAAGAAAGTTTCCGAGAATACGGCTTCTGGTGGAGATAACAAGCTGCTCGGGTAGACCCACCTATGAAAGAAGGAGAGATGGTGGACTACTTCCTACAAGCTCTAGAGCCAACATACTATGGGCATTTAGTATCAGCTATCGGGAAAACATTTAACGAAGTCATCAAGATGGGGAGCATGGTTGAGGAGGGTTTAAAATCGAACAGGATTATGAGCTATTCAGCTATAAAATCTATAACCCAGGCAATTCAAACAGGTACTAGAGGAGATCTTGGGAAAAAGAAGAAAGAAGAGGTGGCCGTTGTAGAAGGAAGATCATTGTCCAGGAACCCTAATCCCTACTACCATCAACTTCACCCACATCATCAGCCTTACTCACCAGCACCATATGGCCCACCACAACACTACTACCCTCCTCATGTTCCACAATTTTCTGTACACTATGCTCAAACCTACCCACCACCGCCTACACCATGGCGAGCACCAGCACCTCATAATACCTACCACACCTAGAATACATACACACTACCTAAAACATATATAAATCCCGGTGGAACAGGCTTCTATCCTAATCCCAATTGTGGCAGCTCAGGATACTGAACCCCATTGAATCCAAAATCCCTAACCCACCACCAAGGAACTTGGACCAGTCTGTTAGCCGTGAGTACTGTTCAGGAGCTCCAGGTCACGACACCGAAAAGTGTTGGCATCTGAAAACCGCAATTCAGGAGCTTATTGATTCAAGAAGAATTGAAGTCCAAGCTCCCGACACTCCGAAATATTACACAAAACCCCCTACCTGTTCATCATGAAGCTCATATGATAAAATTGATACAAAGGGGAGGTTGCAAGAAGCCTTCTCAAACTGTAATGATGATTAAGGAAAGCAAAGGCAAGGCAGAGAAGGAAGAAACATGTGAGAAAGCGGTGATTACGGTCAAGCAAATGATGAATAAGCCAGCGATGGTAACAGAGCCCGAGCCAGTGAAGGTGATAGTTCCAGGAGCAAGTGTAAAACCTATGGTGACTGTGAAAGTGGCACAAATAGAGCCGGTCATTATCAAACCGGTTACTCAAATGCCCGTTGTGAATATTAAAGCTGTGCCATGGAATTGTGTCATGTATCGAGGGAAGGAGATTAAAGATGAAATTTGTAAGACCCACGGGTTGACGAGGTCGGGGAGGTACTTTGCTCCCGACAAATTGAGAAAAGCAAAACTCACCAAAGATAATCCGGCTACTGTAAAGAAAGCTGTTACTGAGGAGGAGGCCGAGGAATTTTTGAAGAAAATGAAAGCGTAGGACTATTTGATAGTAGAACACTTGAGAAAGACACCAGCGCAAATATCTCTGTTGTCCTTACTGATTCACTCTGATGAACATCGTAGTGAATTAATGAAAATATTGAATGGGGCTCATGTGCCAGAGAAGATTACAGTGAGTCATCTTAAAAAGATCGCAAATAAAATCTTTGAGGTGAACAGGGTGACATTATCAGATGATGAACTGCCGATAGAAGGAACGGAGCATAACAGGGCTTTGTATCTTACTGTGAAATGTGAAGATTCGGTAGTGACCCGCGTGTTGATTGATAACGGGTCAAGAGCAAACATATGCCCTTTGTCTACTTTGGGAAAGCTCAAGATTGATAATGAAAGAATCCATAAGAACAACATTTGTGTGCGTGGATTCGATGAAGGAGGAAAGAATACTGTTGGAGACATCGTGCTGGAGCTTTCCATCGGATCGATAGAGTTTACAATGGAATTTCAAGTCTTGGATGTTGCTGTATCCTATAATGTCCTACTAGGTTGACCATGGATTCATGCGGCGAAGGCCGTATCATCCTCACTCCATTA